>CALSBZ010037679.1:11388-30747 GCA_943591055.1 Gobionotothen gibberifrons | reverse complement strand
CACTGAACCCGCTTCAGTTTGAATTGCGTTAATTGTTCTTGAGCTTTCCTCTTTTCTCAGTTGCCAGGACAGAATTGTATGTGCCTTCTCTCCCAATTCATAATACATTTGTTTAGTTCTTAAAATGGCTTTTTCAATTTTATAAGTGTGTAGCGTATTGTATTTGAGCTTCATGTTTAACAGCGATTGGTATAATACTTTGGACCCAGATTGTTGAAACTCCTTTTCCAATTTCAAAATATCTGTTTCCAGTGTTTCTATTTCTGCCATATATTTCTTTTTAATACCTTTTGTATAAGAGATTATTTGTCCCCTTAAATAAGCTTTAAGTGTGTCGCATAGTATAAAACTATTGGGGGAGGAAGGACAGTTAGTCTCGCAGAATAGCTTTATCTGGTCCCTAATAAACATGCAAAAATCTGGTTTTTGAAGAAGGGTAGGGTTCAGTCGCCATCTATATGAGTTAGTTGTTTTTTCTGGCATCAAAATAGACAGGGTCAAAGGAGAATGATCAGACAGGATCCTAGATAAATATTCAGATTCCAATGCTCTATGAACTAGCTGCATTAAGAGAAAAAGGTAAATCCTAGTATGAGACTTATGGGGACAGGAATAGAAAGAGTAGTCTCTGCTTTGAGGGTGCATCTGCCTCCAAACATCTGTCAAATTTAGATCTTTCATAAATGCCAGGGTGGTTTTGGCAGCTTTTGATTTAGATACTGCCAAGGATGACTTATCCAGAATAGGATCCAGGCAAAAATTAAAATCACCCCCTACCAGTATGTTTTGTCGTCCCCCTGACACCTTAAGAAAGATATCTTGAATAAAGGATGCATCATCATGGTTGGGTGCGTATAAGTTTAAAAGTGTCCAGGGTTCTGAGTAAATCTGACGATTAACTAATACATATCGGCCTGATGGATCAATAATAGCTTCTCCAATCGTCACTGGAGTGTTTTTATTTATTAAAATAGCTACTCCCCTGGCTTTGGAATTAAAGGATGATGAAACTACATGTCCTACCCATTCTCTCCTCAGTTTCTTATGCTCATGTGTGGTAAGATGGGTTTCTTGTATAAAAGCAATATCGTTTTTTTCAGGTGTGTCAAGACTCTTTTCCTTTTAACCGGTCCGTTTAAGTCCATTCACATTAAAGCTAACACATTTCACTGACCTGTTCATCAACAATAAGAGTATACATCGATCATGGTATTACGGCCTCTTTGTGAAGTCACCATGCAAGTGTAAATGTATCTCCTGCAGTAAAGTGGCAAAAAGCAAGATAAAGCACTGACCATAGAGAAAAAAAAGAAAAAAGAAAAACCTCCCTCCCACCCCTCTCCCCCCGAAGTGCCTACTCCGGAACATCCGGCACCATCTACCCTATCAAATTGGGATGTGCACCTTGCACTTAACAAGCATGGCATGTCTGGCTAGTACAATAAACATCTCACTAAACCCAGGGCTCTGTCTGAAAAATTGATTATCATATCAAATTATCCAATATTGAGTGAAACAAAGTGTTTACAAATACTGGAAAAAAAAACCTGTTTGAAATTAACTTATACGGTATCTATGAAACCAGTCTAACAAATGTAAACTTTGAATGGTGTCGTCCCTTTTATTATTATCTAGATAGAATGTCTTCAATATACCAATAGTGACGACAGTTTTAAATAATGAAGACACGGCAACTCGTAGGAATTTTATTATTCAGTATTTGAGTGTGTCAACATACAGAATAACTGGATCAGTACCAGCAGATTAAAGTCTCATTGACAGTTGTTTGTCCTGTACATGAAAGATTAAGGAGAATGAAGTCAAGGCAACAATAATTTATAAAAGTGGAAACTATAATATTTATGTTTTCACATTTGAGTAAAAGCATACATGTCACTGCAGTGCTATCTGTGGACTTTTACATCTAAATACATCTGTTTTATCCGTCTGGAAATAAGAATGAAATATAGTGACCATACTATTAAAATAAATGCCTTCAGGGAACCAATCTAAACACAAATGGCGTCATTATTCTACGGCCAATACAGTTTTCAATGAACTTAAACTTCATAAAGATAAGTTAAAACTAAAATGTTGTCTAATTGCTTCTTTAAAGGAGTTAATGTTAGTATTATGATCTCTTCTTTTTAAATATTCCTGCAATATTTCTTTCTGCCTGTTCACATCTAGATTAGAAATTGCTGTTGTTTCAGATGTTGGTGAGATCTCAGGATCTATGAACAGTCACTCTTTTTTCAGCTGAAAAGATTTACACTTTGTCATATTTTGACTTCATGACTCAGCACTTGTCTTTTGTTATAGGAGAGAGTGGTTAATATCATTTAGGAAAATTGAGGTTGTTGTGAAGATCAGATAAAGTGCACATAAGACTTCTTACCTTAAAGAAGTCATTGTCCTACTAGGGCATTGCGTTCCAAGAACGCAGGGTTGTTGGTTGTTCCTAGAGTCTCTAAAAGTACAATGGGAGCCAGAGCCTTTTCTTATCAAGCTCCACATCTGTGGAATCAGCTTCCAGTTTGTGTTCGGGCGGCAGACAGCCTATCCGTTTTTAAGAGTGCGCTTAAGACCTTCCTTTTTGATAAAGCTTATAGTTAGGGCTGATTAGATTCAGCCCCTAGTTTTGCTGATATAGGCTTAGTTTGTCGGGGGACATCTTACTTCTTCCTTCTGTCTGTCTGTACCTGTGTACTCTCATGTTCCGAATAACCCAGCTTCCCCAAATTTCTTTCTTTTTGGTGTCTATCTACGCCGGGATCCGGAGTCATGGATGATCCTGTTGCTGCAGTCCTGTGTCCTGGGTCGCGAGCCCGGATCTTGAGTCGTGGCTGTTGCTGTGGTCCTGGATCATAAGTCCTAGATGGATGTCCTCGTGGATTCATCTTCCTATTATACACACATGCATTTCCAAACATTTGGACTACCTATGTTGCAAATGTATTATCTTTTTTTTTTACACACGGCATCTATTGCACGTCTGTCCGTCCTGGGAGAGGGATCCCTCCTCTGTTGCTCTCCCTGAGGTTTCTCCCATGTTCCCCTTTAAACTGTGGGTTTTCTCTGGAAGTTTTTCCTTGTACGATGTGAGGGTCTAAGGACAGAGGGTCTAAGGACAGAGGGTGTCATATTGTCATACTGATATTCTGTACAAACTGTGAAGACCACTGAGACAAATGTAACATTTGTGATATTGGGCTATATAAATAAACATTGATTGATTGATTGATTGATAAGACTGCTACTTCCTGCCTGTAGATGTTTTACAACATTGTTTGTTCTTTAAAAGTCAGACTTCGTCACTGTACTGGATTTATTGAGGAAGCAAAGAGATAACATGTCGTTATTACTAAGAAATTATTAACCAATCTAACGTTGGTTTCTGGTAAATCATTTATCATATCACCTGATGAACAGCCTCATTGACATCACTTTATCTCACTGTCATTAATGTTTGAACAAGTAGATGACAATTATTTTTGTTGACATTGACCTATTTTCACTGACCTCTGATCTAAATTATTTAATTAAGTTTTGAACAGGCTCATTCCCAAATATCTGCACATTTAAAAACTTGAATTCAGTATGAAATAATTAAATGACTGGTGCAATGAAAGGTTTTTTCATTGCACCAGTGAGAGGAGCCTACCACTTTGAGCTCTACATTGGTTCTGACGGACATCCTTCACATCCTTCATGTGCTGTGTTGTTCAAGAACGGAGAGAGAGTTTGTCGTGCACATCAACATCAGACATCTCTTTTTGGGTCATCTGCAAATGGTGCAACTCTGTTTCTAGAGGTCGGAGATGTTGTGTTTTTGCGTTTGTGTGAAAACTCAAGGATATATGACAGTTACAGTCATTATAGCACCTTTAGTGGTCATCTGCTTTTCACCATGTGAAAGGGAAATACAATTTTCAGATATAACAGAAGTAATTATTTTTGCTGCTTTTCATCTGCTATTCATCTTGTGAAAAGTCAGTACTATAAAAGTTAAATTAATTGTTCCTTAATACGAAAGCTGCACAAGAACAATAATCTTTTTAATCAGGTATATGTGTGAAGTTTTCGTTCAGTTTCGTTGCTGAATTTTCATGAAATACACAGTGCTAAACAGTGTATCAACACTTGTACCAGATTGTTCTCAACATTAAATAAATGAAGTGCAATAATAAAAAATGGTGTAAATATTCAAAGTTCATTTAATTTACCTCACAATTTTGATAAATCCTGTTTCTTTTTTGCCTCGATCAAGATGACAAGGCCAACATACCAATATGTTGGTTAGAGCTCAGCATTAAAACAACTTTACTTTTCCTGTCAGATCTTTCTGTGTTTTTTTACTTTGTTTTATAGAAATGTGAATAATTTACTTCTGTTGATGTGACCGAGGAAATATAATTTCTTCATTCAAATGCATCTTACATAGCTGTGCTTTATTTGTTTTTAAGCATCTCGACATATACAAGAACTGTATTCGTAAAATGTACCCCTCCCTCATCAACCTTGAAGTTTAGCCTCAGTTGTAGCACCGTGGCTGCTGGTGTGGCAGCCCAGCTCGATGAGGGAGGGGTACATGTTGTCAGATTGAGAAAAAAATTCACCAGGAGAGTTTTCTTGACTAATAGAATGAATTCTGGGGGTTGGAGCTTAGACTTTCCGACTTTCAATTTTAAGGACCACCCTACTGAGGCTAAACGTCAAGGTTGATGAGGGAGGGGTAAATGCTGTTGGAATTTGAATAAAATTCACCAGGAGAGTTTTCTTGACTATCATAATGCATTCCGGTGGTTGGAGCTTAAAATAAATGAATTCGAAAATGTACATGGCACTAAGGACCACCCTAAGGAGCATCTTACTCCTATAGTACAAATGTATAGAAAGAGTTCAGGCATCAGGAGTCACACCAGCTCATCTGGGTTAAACTGAAGTGCTATTTCATAATGAATATCAGACTGAAAGAACAACAATACAACATTAATGACAAAACTGGCGAAGTAAACAAAAAAATGTACTTTCAATATTGATCGAGCTCTAATGATTTGTCAATGCAACTACATCAAATTCTATTCAAATCCTTTTCTTCTACTAAAGCTTAGCAGAGTACAGCATACTGGGTTCTATCTTTAAGCTTTCTTCAGAAACTGATAAGATGATATTAAATGTCCATTCCTCCAACGCATCTTTGAGAAATGGCAGGGAGCCACTGCAGTCACGGGATAAATATGTTTCTATTGTTCCATTCTGAATGAACTAAAGACATCCCTCACATACATTTTCTCTGTTGTTAGCATGTATGTCAACGACCCCCATTTCAATACTTTGTCAAATCATTCAAATTGGATGCTTTGAAGACAACATATTAATCTGACTCACTGACATTATGGTGATTATATGTGTATCTTAAATTGGTGAAGATATAATTAATAAACATTGTACATGAACACTGTGAATACAGTTAATGAAGAGCAGCACATCGCTTTACAGAAGAGGAAAGACTGACACACAAATCACACATTAACAGGGGGAAGAAAAGCTATTGAGATTTATAAAAAATGTGACAAAATTTGAGTGTCAATAAGTATCAGTTAAAAACAGAGATACAGTGGCATTTGGCAAAGTGACATACAAATAAATAAGCTGGATCAACAAGTGCAGCCAGTTTGATCAAACATGTAAAAAGTTACTTATATACATCTGAAAGAAAATGCAACAAAAACATTTGATATCCGGATAAACGACCAGCGTGTATTTATATAAGAAGTTGTCACTCCATTATGAAAATACTTGCAGATCTGCAAGAACCTGAGACATTACATTTGTTAGCATTTGTCAAGTTTTTAAGGTGTGCGAAGTGTGTCATAATATTTTGGTGCCCACAGTAATCGGGTGACTTGTATGTCGTGCCTGAAACCGATGTTGGTATCCCAGCAGTACTCTGGAGAGAGAACCTTGCTGGGTTTGTGGAGCAGCATGTACTTGTTCAGATGGCTCTCATCGTGCCACAGAGCCTCCACATTGTTCTGTTTGTCCTCCATGATGCCCTGATAGCAGGCCTCGGTCAGCGCTTTCACATTCTTCCACAAGCCTCCGAAGATGGCAGCGTGGTAGTAAAAATCCCCAGTTTCCATGTACGCCTTGGAGTTTGGGTTACGGTCGTAGGTGTACAAATGCTTTGGAAGGCGGTAGTAGTGGGCGTGGAGCACAGCCACTGAATCCCCAAGAGCCTCTGATCCAAATCTCCCGGTAAATACCTGATCCACATCAAAGCAGAAGACGTGCGTGCAGTGGTGCCGAATATCAGACTCGATCACATCTGATATGCTCTTCATTCGCATCATAGAGATGTCCTGCCACCTGGAGTTCTTCTCCACTTTGATCACCTTCATGCTTCTCAGAGGAGACAACTTGATGTTGGGCACCTTCTCTGGCATGTCCGTAAACACGTAGTAGGTCACGGGCAAACCCACCATAAAGTGTTGCTCGGATGATTTCAGGAATGTGTGTAGGTAAGCATCAAGGTATCTTTTGAGGAAAAGAAAACAAGTCACATTTCTGTTAGACTCTTATCACTCTACCTCCAGAGGAAACTGTTGCAGATCTTCTTTAGTCTGCTGCTGCAAGTAAAAACTGTTTGCTGCAAGGTGCTGGGGCTGTGGTATCTGATCTGGTAACCAGAACCGACCAAACAAACAGTAGCCTATGACTTTATCTGTACCTGCACTACAATTCATTTAACACTAGATGCACTTTAACACTTCACATGTTTACGAGTACAGTAACAAATATATTTTCAAAGTTAGCTATAGTAATTATAAGCACTGTTTTTTTTGGGGGGTCATTATCTTTTGTGTTTTTTTGTAATTTTTTCAGTTTTACAATCTGTCCAACACCTAGTTAAACATGAATGCACTAAACATACAGTTGGCTGAGCAGGAGGTATTTAGGTTTGACGAAAGATTATCTTTAGAGATATTACTTTTTTCATGTGAAAACCAACCTGCCCACAGCAAAGACTGTTAGAGCCACAGAGGATCCTTTCCTCTTGTGCATCTTGTCGTAGAGGCGGGGGTCAAACATCCCTTCCCAGATGATGGCAGCTTTCCAATATGTACAGGTTAGCACGTCGTGTCTGGACCTGAAATATAAAACAAATGTATTTATTTAGACTGAATTCCCTTTTATAATACTCTTCTTTACCAACCTGAAGCTTACTACAGGTAAGTTGTGACTTAAACACGTCATATGCATCTAAATATTTGTAGTAGTATTATTTTATATTTACACTCAACTTAGATTCAGTTAAATTCTGTTGCACCAAACCTTTAACTGCAATTTCAGGTTAAACGTATAAAATAGCTACCCTTCTGATATGGATTAAGCAAAAATAGTTGTATGTGGCTCCATTAATTCAGACAACATTTATTTATAAATACACCTTCTTCTTAGGAATTATTTAAAAAGGTGAAATACAAAAACCACCACTTATTTGTTGTTGCTGCTTTATGTCCAATCAGATGAAACCTGCGGCTTCTCAACATGATAGATAAATGTCGGTGTTGGTCTCAGTACTATCTGTTCAGCCAATTTGTAAACGGGTCTTCTGGTCTTACTGGAGATTGAGGCTGGCGTCCACACTGCTGTCCAGATTCAGCATCTTTGCACTTTCCAAATGGCATTTCTCCATAGGTATGAATCCAATTAAAAGTCTAAAACAAAAAATAAAAACACGTGTTCATTCAGTAATGTTAGCATTTAGGCTTACAGTAATTGTTCTTGTATGTAGTGTCCCCTACAGTTATCACAGACTCACTTTACAATTGGAGATATTAAGTAGATAGCACAGAGTATGATGGGAACAAAGAGCACACATTTCAAAACACTCCTCATCCTCTGAAGATGTCTGCGAAAAAAGAGCCAAAGGTATCAGATTAAACAGACATCTCTGATTCTTAAAATGCAGAAGTGTGTGGCACCGTAGCTTAAACAATAAAGTAGTATTTATTTTGTTCTTTTTTATTTTAAAGATGTGAAATACCCCATTGTTGAAAAACGCTGGGGTCAAGGCTCAGTATAAGGTGATCTCTCTTCTGAAAGAACGTGGCAGCAGCTGATGTTTCATGAATGAAACGGCACCTGAGAAAAGAAGAGGAAGTATTTTACTTATTGAAACAATTCTCATTGAATCTCATTGGTTCAAATTCACCCATCTAGGTATGGAAGTGCTTTTCTTTTAACTTTCGAGATAGTGGAGGTGATAGGGTAGCTTAATGTGGGTGTTAATTCCAAAATGATATTTTCCAATATAAGATCTAAAAGTATAAGCTATTGAATATTAACACAAGCAGCCATTCAAGAAGTTTGCCAAAAATAAAATACACTCAGAAATGTGGTAACATTTTGATTTTATATATTTTTTTTATTCCCCTATTCTCTGGAAGAGTTTAGTTAGAAAAGACACAAACAGTGGTAGTTATGTTGCGTTTTCCGGGAATTGCCAGTGTAAATAAAAATATATAGCATCCAACAATTAGACAAAAACCTTCATAAATTCTTGTCAATGTTCGAAAATATCATTCATAGTATGGAAACACCTTTAAACTGAATTCAGACGAAGAAAGACATTGTTGACCGGACCAATTGTGCACACAGGATAACATAATTAAATTGACATACAAAGGTAACTTACCCGAGAGTCACCGGCATTCATCCATACTTCGTCAAATACTAGCTTTACCAGGTAAATACCCCACCCTTGATGTTGTCTTAAGACACGATTCGGCTCCCTGTGGTCCAGCTTTGTGTTCTGGGTCAAAATGCAGAGAGGGAGCTTCTTGTTCAAAGGTCTTCTCTGACGTCAAGGAAAACTACCTGCCCCTCTGTTTTTCAGGTGTGTTATCTACAGACGGATACCGCTCCTATACGCTTCTCATTAAGTGTTTACTATGTCTACACCAACGCCCTCTGTTATGTAACACCTTACTGTCGCCCATAGTTCGACGCATGACTTAAAAGCTGTGAGCTCATGAGGGCTCAGGGATGCTCGCAACCCTTCTGGAAAGATGTATCCATCTTTTTTTATCACACTCCATTATTGAGAAATACCACCCCATGTGCAAGAGCCTGATTTCCACATTCACAACATACATGATGGACACGCCAGTTAATGTTGAAGGGAAAAAGTGAAAAAGTACGGAAGAGGATTAGGGCCACACGAGGACAATGTTTTGGGATGTGACTGAAAGTAAAAAAAGCAAGTTGATTCTGAGAACAAAAAAAAGAATTCTGACTTAAAGATGATTTTACTTTTGGTCTGATGCCAAAAATGTTTTCCCATGTGGCCCTAATCCTCTTCAATAAAAAAAACATATATCTTTTTCGTTGTTTTATTAGGGGGTTTAGTTTGTGTGAGAAGGTGTGGCACTGCACAATCATACCTTAATGATGACGAGCATTTTTACAAAGCTCCATTAAGTGATCTATGGTACAACCATTCTCACAACTTGAGACTTTCTGATGTGTATCAACTTCACACATTTTAAAAAGCCTGCACTTTGTTGCTATTCAATGGAATCATCACTATGCTGGTTATATCTCTCACAGGCTCCGCCCTCTACTGGACTCTATGGGTACTACCATATCATGCAAGCATTCACCTACTGAGAATTCTATAGACGTAGCCGGCCTCGGGGCGGGCTTACCTGAATGCGCACACATCTCACCGTATAAAAGGAGGCCTCGCCTCCTGACTGTCATCCCTTTCTCTTCAGCAAGCGGAAGTGAAACACTGAGCAAGAGACGTGAAAAGAGAAAGAGAAAAGCAAGCATGGAACCACTCCTTGAGCACCGGACCTGCCCGACATGCCCTGGCCTGCTTCCAGTGCCTGGGGCCGGACCACGCCGAAGACGGCCTGAACACGTCACCGGCCTGCAACGCCTGCCGAATCATTTTCGGGTGAAGTTCGGCCCGCAGGAGGAGCTGGAGGATCAGGACCTCGAGGTGGTGGAGATGGGGGAACAGGATGACGAGGTGCCATTCATGTGCACCCTCCCGAGGGGCCAGGTGGCCGCTTTCCCGGAGGAGGAAGACGACGAGGACGCTTCGTTGTCCGGTACTTTCGGGTCCGGCGGCCAGGAGGGTCCAGCACACAGGTCTGCGTGTCTGGACTTCCCAGTGGTGATGACCCTGGAGGCGGAGCATGTGGGCTTACTGCTCCCCCCACCGCTGCCACCGAGGCCTGTAAGCCGCCTTCGGAAGGGGTTTTACGGCCCGGTGCATCCGGCGCAGCCGGCCTTCGTCTCGCCCCCGTTGCCAGATATCTGGCAGTGTGTGGAGGCGACGTGGCGGCGGCCATTGAAGACGAAGGCCCCAATAGCAGCCATGGCGGGTATCATCAGGGTGCAGGGCCGCTCGGACACGGCTTGTCCCGGTGTCCCCCCCCCTCGATGAGAGCCTGGCGGGCCCATCTGCTTCCGCAGGCAGCTGGTTGGGCGGAGGAAAAGAAACCTCTGCCCAATAATCTCGGCGTGTTGGGTGTCTCCCTGATTACCCCTCAGGCAGACGCCCCCGCCCTCCCGCCTCAGGGCGGGAGCGATTATCCGGACCGCTGCATTGGTCAGTGCGTCACGTGTGGCTAGGACTTACCGCCCTATCCAAGAAGGACCGAGAGGATCTCCTTGGAGCCCCCGTGTCCACGGAGGGGCTCTTCGGGTCGATATCCTCGGTCACCCAACGCTTCAGCCGCCTAGAGGAGGAGGGAGTGCAGCTTAGCCGCATGCTACCGCTGGCTCTTCCTCAGGCGCTGCAGCGCGCTCCTCCACGGGCTTCCCTTCATAGTACAATAATATATTACATATCAAGTAATGCTTTTACTTGATATTTTTTTGCTAAAGGCTTTTTTTTAATGACACATTTAAATCAATATAATATAATATTAGTAAATCTGTTATTTGGTCTATTTTCTTACAGGAAAAGCACAAGGTGAGACTGTGTCAGGCCAAACAGACATGTGGTCATGAAACCATGTGGCGTGACGAAAAGATAAAAAGTCTGGAGCGAGAGCTGTCCTTGTTTTCCCATTCAGTAGCAAAGGTACACAGGTTGTTTTTTTTAAAGGAGCTCATCACACATATTACTGTGGAGAATGAGAAATTGCTGGTGGAGAGGAGAAGGCTTTTACAACAGCTAAATGAGGAAGAGCACAAAAAGAAAGACAGTTATCTAACAGCTTCTTTGTCCAAATGCAGGTAATGGCCTTACACAGTCAACACATGAAACAGACACCAGTTGATAGGATGATTTCATATTTAGCTAATGAAAACATTTGTGTGTTGATCTTAAGGGTGGATTTCTTAGAGATGGAAAACAAGAAACTAGGAAACAGGATACTCCACATGACCAATCAGCTAGCTGTCCTGGAACGCAGCTTGCAAAACATGAGGCCGCTCCACTTTGCTGAGGTAACAGGCACAGTTAAGTCACCTCCTTTTTTACACACACACTAGTTGCTGCTGTTTTGTTACAGTTTTGCCATCATAAGGCTAGAAAGGCTAGAAAGTCGGGACAAAGAAATCACTCTGATTGGCTGTTCAGCTTAGCGAGTCAGTGCATGACAAGCAAAGCGGAAGTGAGGGACCAAAACAAACGATTAAGAAGGCACACACAGAAGGTTAATCTTTTTCATTTTCATCTCACCTGGACGCAAGAGTTTCTTTTTTTTCGATCGACGAAGAGTGAAAATGGAATCCAGACGCTATTTGTTGTTTGTTTATATCACGCAGCCTGTTCTTTTTCTCTCGGTGTATAGTCTGTCTTCCGGTTGTTGCCTCTTTTGAATGACAAATACACACTAGTGTTAATTTCGTCAGCTATTTTTTTATTTAGTTTTAGTCTTAGTCCTGTATTCAATTTCCTTTTTAGTTTTAGTCATATTTAGTCACCTTCATCCTGTTTTTATTTAGTCAAGTTTTAGTCGACTAAAAGTCTGAGCATTTTAGTCTTATTTTAGTCGACTAAAACAGTAAATATTTTAGTCAAGATTTAGTCGACTAAAAGTCTGAGCATTTTAGTCTTATTTTAGTCAAAGAAAACTAATTATTTTAGTCTACTTTTTGTCAAGGAAAATTGTTGAATCTTTTTTAGTCATCAGATTATATAGAACATTTCAGTCAAACTAGTCTAGCCAAAACCAATAATTTGTCATTTTCACATTATTTCACAATAACATTATATCTTGTCCTTATTTGATGAAAAACACAGGCTGAATGATTAAGAATGCAGCTTTGCAGAGAGTATCTGGTCAGGTTTGTGGATGGTGTTTTTACCAGCTGTGTTATGGCCACATTGCTTCCCTTCTGATAAAACAATGCATTCGCTTTTTTTCTCCGCCTCATTGTAGTGAAAATGGGCCCAAATATCACATTGTTTCTTTCTCCCAAGCAGTGGTGGCTTTACACTTTTTCGTTGTCAGTGATTTTGACGGACAGGATCGTAACATTTCCGTCATAATCCATTATTACCCGTCGAGTGCACAATTGATCACTCACTCGCGCTGACGGGGGGGTATTCGGTTAACGCGAGTGCGACCACTGCTCCCAAGCCCTGTTGTTGCCATTTTATTTTCTGTTAAATAAGGTTAGTTAGACCATGAGTTAGACCCGAGTATTCCAGACAGTTCATATTGTGCCGCTGCCCGGTGTAATTCAAATGTACCGCCGCGCGCAGCACGGACACACAGCTGCTGCCCAGTCGCAGCACCGGAAATGGAACTGCTGGGAGAAAAACTGACTATCAGAGATGTAACGTTATCTTTGATAATATTTCGTCTCCTCATTTTTCGTCAACGAAAGTAAAGAGAGATTTTGGCATAGTTTTTAATTAGTAAACTAACTTTTAAACCTGCCATAATTCCCAAACCCTACATTCCTGAGACATAATTTTTCATGACAAACGTAGGAAAACATCTCGTAGCTTGAAAAATAAAAAAATAATTAAGCAAAATAATTAAACAAAATGCCTGTTGAGGGCATGAAGTGACAACAACGTTCAACATGTCTCCATTAAACCCCATTGTAAGTTCAGCCTCATCTTTCCCCACCACAGCAGCCACACACCTTTAGTTAATCTGCCGAAAAGGCCACATTATTAACCCGAAAGTACACAAAAAGTACACTTCAGATGCTCAAGTTCCTTGACATGCTTCACGCTTTGAAATGTCACCGATATCTGTTACGGTTCTTCAACAAAACGTTCACATGCAAGAGGTTTATCTCTCATTCAGAACAATGAAAATGCTCTCACTGATTACTGCACATCGCCATGGAAACCTTTGATCTCTGGACACATCGATAGCTCAAATTTAAACACTAGGCCTGTCAAGTTAACGCGTTAATAACGTGTTAACGCAATTTCTTTTTTAACACCACTAATTATTTTAAAGGGCGATTAACGCATGTGTATTTGTCCTCGGCCGCCCCGTAGTTTCAGAGCCCAAAGGCTTGACGTTGTTGTTGTTGTTGTTGTTAGTTGGATGGTGGGAGATTCTAGCGAGAGATATGGATACAAACAAAGGTGTTTTAAACAGCAAGCCAAACACACAGCTGATGCTGACAGCCCCGCTCCTGCCGCTCGCTTGCGGCAGACCATGCTTGAAAGTTTCCCGGGGAGACGCCTGGACACGGCGTCTACGAGCAGCAATCTTTCAACAGTGATAGCTAAATGGGTGGCGGTGGCTACAGCTTGCAGGACAATTAACATTGTGGAGGACGAGGGACTGTGTGAGATAATTTGGATCGCATCCAACGTGTCGACTGCACATCACAGCGCATTATTTTGACCGTAGGTGGGAACTTCAGTCTCATGCTTTGACTGAAGATGAAGACAGAGGAGCGGCATTTCGCCGACAACTGTAAACAGGCTTGTCTGTTTGAGCAACTGGCTCGTTGCAAAGAAGTGCACAGGGTTGGGAGAGAGTTTAAGAGAGAGAGAGAGAGGTTCCAGGTTGTTGTATTGAAAATATTCAGGAGAATATTTGTCATTATTCAGAAGTTGTTGTGTTGAGAATATTCAGGAGAATATTTGTCATTGTTCCAATGATAATAAACACACATTTGCATAAAGCCTATTTGTCCACTCATATGTTGATAAGAGTATTAAAAACTTGAAAAATATTCCTCTAAGGTACATTTAGAGCAGATAAAAAATGTGCGATTAATTTGCGATTAATCACGATTAACTATGGACATCATACGATTAATCGTGATTAAATATTTTAATCGACTGACAGCCCTAATAAACACCTGTGTCATGGAAAACAATGATGTCATAACTCCAACTGACATGCTCAGAGCAGCAGACTTCAGATAATGGTTAACACAGCTCTACATCAAATTTGATGTTACGTAATGTGGTGTTACTATGGCAACGCATCACTCGCCACAAAACAGCAGCAGACTTCGGATAATGGTTAATGTTCCTGCCCTCAACAGCTCTACGTCAATTATGGGGTGTCATCATATGCAGTTTCCATGGAAACGCATCCCTCGCCATAAAACACGATGTTGCTGTAGCTCCAATGGACATGGTCCGATCGCCCCCAAACTTCGCTTGTATATCACCAGTCCATGCCTCAACAGCTCTACGCCAAATCTGAGATCTCACCATAGGCTGTTGCCATGGAAACGCATCCCTCGCCATAAAACACGATGTTGTCGTAACGCCTATGAAAAGGGTCAATACAGCACCAGACTTCAGATAATGGTTAACGGTCCAGCCCTCAACAGCTCTACATCAATTATGGGGTGTTATCATATGCTGTTTCCATGGAAACGCATCCCTCGCCATAAAAGACGATGTCACTATAACTCCTATTAAAATGTTCAAAAAGTGCTCAAACTTCACGTGTGCTAACAGTAGTGATAATTTCGTGGACTAAAGCTATGACGAAATATGTTCGTCAACGACCTTTTTTCCCATGACTAAAACGAGACGATGACAAGACGGCACCAATGGCAGTAAACAATAACTGTAACGAAATCAACATGCAATATCGTTGACGAAAAGTGACGAGACGCAAATGTAGTTTACTAAATAAAAACGATGTCAAAATCTCTCTTTACTTTCGTTGACGAAAAATGAGGAGACAAAATATTATCAAAGATAACGTTACATCTCTGATTGTCAGTTTTTCTCCCAGCAGTTCAATTTCCGGTGCTGCGGCTGGGCAGCAGCCAGGGACGTGCACAGGTACGGGCTAATGTTGCCTGGGCAACGGCCCGTTTGGCCTTTTTGGCTGCCCTGCCCCTCTGGAGAGAGCGAGAGTTTGTTTTTCTTTTTTCTGTTGTGGCCGAATCAACATGATAAGCCCACAATTAGTATCGTAGCGTCTCGCTGCGGGAAACACACTTTGTCAGCATATGCCGATGCGTTAAGACCACCTCAGTGTCGGATTTCGGAAACTTGATTTGAGTTGTCTCATCATGGCAGTTAGGGTATAAGGGACAAACCAGGGGACTTTACTTCCTCTTGATACCGGCGGTTATTTACAAAAAAACACCTAAATATAGCCTACTTGTTGTTATTGTGCTTCTGTCTTTCTGTGTCTTTTCATCTGTAAACTCCCTCAACGGGGCCGCTCGCTCTCTTTTCTTGATCGGGTGAAGAGTTCAATGTCCCGCTTCATTGTAGGATTTCTGCCATTTCTTTACCAATTTAGTTTGACCATCCCTGTTATTAAGTTATGGAATACTAAATAAATAATTAATTAGATACCTTACCGTTACTGCGCTCATAAAGAATGATAAGAATAAGAATAATGCGTATTGAACTGGTTTCATTAATTAGTGAGTTTATTTAAGGTAATTAGTTAGAGGCCCTATTTGTATCAGTAGGCCTACAGTGGAGCAAAAAAGTATTTAGTCAGCCACCAATTGTGCAAGTTCTCCCACTTAAAAAGATAAGAGAGGCCTGTAATTTTCATCCTAGGTATACCTCAACTATGAGAGACAAAATGAGAAAAAAAAAATCCAGAAAATCACATTGTCTGATTTTTAAAGAATTTATTTGCAAATTATGGTGGAAAATAAGTATTTGGTCAATAACAAAAGTTCATCTCAATACTTTGTTATATACCCTTTGTTGGCAATGACAGAGGTCAAACGTTTTCTGTAAGTCTTCACAAGGTTTTCACACACTGTTGCTGGTATTTTGGCCCATTCCTCCATGCAGAGCTCCTCTAGAGTAGTGATGTTTTGGGGCTGTCGCTGGGCAACACAGACTTTCAACTCCCTCCAAAGATTTTCTATGGGGTTGAGATCTGGAGACTGGCTAGGCCACTCCAGGACCTTGAAATGCTTCTTACGAAGCCACTCCTTCGTTGCCCGGGCGGTGTGTTTGGGATCATTGTCATGCTGAAAGACCCAGCCACGTTTAATCTTCAATGCCCTTGCTGAAAGAAGGAGGTTGTCACTCAAAATCTCACGATACATGGCCCCATTCATTCTTTCCTTTACACGGATCAGTCGTCCTGGTCCCTTTGCAGAAAAACAGCCCCAAAGCATGATGTTTCCACCCCCATGTTTCACAGTAGGTATGGTGTTCTTTGGATGCAACTCAGCATTCTTTCTCCTCCAAACATGTCTAGTTGAGTTTTTACCAAAAAGTTCTATTTTGGTTTCATCTGACCATATGACATTCTCCCAATCCTCTTCTGGATCATCTAAATGCTCTCTAGCAAACTTCAGACGGGCCTGGACATGTACTGGCTTAAGCAGGGGGACACGTCTGGCACTGCAGGATTTGAGTCCCTGGCGGCGTAGTGTGTTACTGATGGTAGCCTTTGTTACTTTGGTCCCAGCTCTCTGCAGGTCATTGACTAGGTCCCCACGTGTGGTTCTGGGATTTTTGCTCACCGTTCTTGTGATCATTTTGACCCCACGGGGTGAGATCTTGCGTGGAGCCCCAGATCGAGGGAGATTATCAGTGGTCTTGTATGTCTTCCATTTTCTAATAATTGCTCCCACAGTTGATTTCTTCACACCAAGCTGCTTACCTATTGCAGATTCAGTCTTCCCAGCCTGGTGCAGGTCTACAATTTTGTTTCTGGTATCCTTTGACAGGGATATCCTCCTGGTCTTGGCCATAGTGGAGTTTGGAGTGTGACTGTTTGAGGTTGTGGACAGGTGTCTTTTATACTGATAACGAGTTCAAACAGGTGCCATTAATCCAGTTAACGAGTGGAGGACAAAGGAGGCTCTTAAAGAAGAGGATTTTTTTTTTCTCATTTTGTCTCTCATAGTTGAGGTTTACCTAGGATGCAAATTACAGGGCTCTCTCATCTTTTTAAGTGGGAGAACTTGCACAATTGGTGGCTGACTAAATACTTGTTTGCCCCACTGTATGTCTGGACTGCATAGCAGTTACAATGGGCAAACTACATTAGAACAGAATTGTCCCCATGCTGTCTTTAATAGTTACTAACATTAGATATTTTAATGAGATATGGACCGCAAAACAAAAAATGTCCCTGGTTTTCATTTTTAAAATCAAGTCACCGAATGCAAGTAGTCGCCTTAGCTTATTTTGTTGTGAGATGTGAATTACTGTTCAATTTAGTTGATTTTATTTTTTTTCAGGGGGAGGCCCTTTTTCCGGTTTCGAGCAATAGCCCCTCCAAATGTCAGCAGCTGTGTGTCTGTGCTGCGCGCGGCGGTACATTTGAATTACACCGGGCAGCGGCACACTGAACTGAAGACTCTGGTCTAACTCGTGGTCTAACTAACCTTATTTAACAGAAAATAAAATGGCAACAACAGGGCTTGGGAGCAGTGGTCGCGTTAACCGAATACTCCCCCCCTGTCAGCGCGAGTGAGTGACGAGTTGTGTACAGACTCGACGGGTAATAATGGATTATGACGGAAATGTTACGATCCTGTCCGTCAAAATGACTGACAACGAAAAAGTCTAACGGCACCACTGCTTGGGAGAAAGAAACGATGTGATATTTGGGCCCCTATTTGCTTCAATGAGGCGGAGAAAAAAATCGAATGCATTGTTTTATCAGAAGGGAAGCAATGTGGCCATAGCTGGTAAAAACACCACAAACCTGACCAGATACGCTCTGCAAAGCTGCATTCTTAATCATTCAACCTGTGTTTTTCATCAAATAAGGACAAGATATAATCTTATTGTGAAATAAGTTTGACTAAATGACAAATGATTGGTTTTGGCTAGTTTGACTGAAATGTTCTATATAATATGATGACTAAAAAAGACTCAACAGTTTTCATTGACAAAAAGTAGGTTTCTTTGACTAAAATAAGACTAAAATGCTCTGACTTTTAGTCGACTAAATCTTGACTAAAAAAGTTACTGTTTTCTTTGACTATCAATCAATCAATAAATGTTTATTTATATAGCCCAATATCACAAATGTTACATTTGTCTCAGTGGACTTCACAGTTTGTACAGAATATCAGTATGACAATACGACACCCTCTGTCCTTAGACCCTCACATCGTACAAGGAAAAACTTCCAGAGAAACCCCACTAAAATAAGAATAAATAAAAACAGGATGAAGGTGATTAAATATGACTAAAACTAAAAAGGAAATTTAACACAGGACTAAGACTAAAACTAAATAAAAAAATAGCTGACGAAATTAACAGTAGCTAACAGTCCAGCCGTGAAGACATCCACGGGACAGTTTTGAGATTGTTTCAATTGTCGTTGCCATGGCAACACAATGCTCACCATGAAACAAGGTTTTCTCATAACTTCAGTGAAAATGCTCCAAACGGCCCAAAACTTCACAGGTTTGGTAACGATGCAGCCATCAACGCATCTAAGCGTATTATGGGATGTCATCAAATGCCGTTGGCATGGCGACAGATCATTCGCCATCATCTTTTCTTCTCTTATCACACATTCAAGCCCCCAGTGTTCATGTATCATTTCAATCTAAATTCTTCACTTTCTTCTTACACATTACATTTCAGCATAGCAGTTTAGCGTCAGCTTTTCAGCATAAAGCATTCCCACTAGCAATTTCTTCAGGAATTGCATTCTCTAGTTATGAATGTTGTTACATCAAGGCCGAAAATTAGGATGAGCACCAACGGTCAAAAATGTTTTTTTCCCTCCCAGAGCTACTAGCGCAGCCCCAGATCTGGCGCCCTAGGCGACCGTCTATGTCGCTTATGCCAAAAACCGGCCCTGCTGCTGAACCCATACCCATACTTTCCTCAGAAATCGGGAGCATTTCAAAACCACCGCGAGCATTTCAAAACCACTCTCTCTCTCACACACACACACACACACACACACACACACACACACACACACACAC
>CALSBZ010037679.1:0-11378 GCA_943591055.1 Gobionotothen gibberifrons | reverse complement strand
ACACACACACACACACACACACACACACACACACACACACACACACAGTACACAAACTCCTCGTGTACTTGTACAGCCAACCAGTCATATTTTGACACTTTAAGTGGGATGCTGCTCTGAGGTTTTGAGTGATATTACCTAGGATTTCTTGAGCCATACACTGTCTTGAGATTTTATCCATTGTTCCTTGAATTGTGATTTTTGACTGAAAGGGCAAAAGGCTAGACCTACTTTGGTTGAACTATGTAGCTGCGTCCCTGCTTTTGACAAATACTGTAGGTCTGTATGCCAGATTTAATGAAAATAAAAAAATAGGGTTGGGTAGGCGTGTTGTTACATGTTGGTACGTGGGTTGAGGGGCCCTGAGCTCTCAGTGCCCAGTGGCCCATGGAGGTAATAATCTGGCCTTGTCTGATGCCCATGTGTGTGTTGGTATGGAAACAGTGTTGTCGTGTTGAGAAAATAGTTTGTACATTTGTACTTGTATATTTTTGGGTTGTGGTGAACATAGTTTTAGTAGTAACGAAGGCTGTAGATTGTCAAAGTTATTCATATCTATTGTCTTATATGGCTTCCTTCAAATGTAGGGAATGGAAGTGACAGTGGTGAGGTAAATCATATGTTTGTATGACTTGGTCGCAGGTGCTATGAGAGCTGCTAAAAAAAAAGGTGCACTGCGTTTCTTCCAAACAAAATGTGGAACCAAAATGTTGATAACATATTTTCTGTCTGCGACAAGGTAACAGACAAAACCGCATTGTGAAGTGAGGCGTTCAGGGAACCAATTCAAACACAAATGGCGTCATTATGCTAAGGCATGTCAGATTTCAATCAACAACCGATCAAATTGAAATGTTATATATTGCTTCTTTAAATTAGTTAATGTTAGTATTATGATCTCTGCTTTTTGAATATTCCTGTAATGTTTCTTTCTGCCTGTTCACATCTAGATTGGAAATTGCTGTTGTTTCAGATGTTGGTGAGATCTCAGGATCTATGAACAGTCACTCTTTTTTCAGCTGAAAAGATTTACACTTTGTCATATTTTGACTTCATGACTCAGCACTTGTCTTTCGTTTTGGGAGAGAGTGGTTAATATCATTTCAGAAAATTGAGGTTGTTGTGAAGATCAGATAAAGTGCACATAAGACTGCTACTTCCTGCCTGTAGATGTTTTTACAACATTGTGTTGTTCTTTTAAAGTCAGACTTTGTAACTATACTGGATTTATTGAGGAAGCAAAGAGAGAAAATATATTTTATAGTCATCTAACTTTGGTTTCTGCGAGTCTTTTATCATATCACCTGATGAACGGCCTCATTGAGGTCAAACTATACCTTGTTGGGTCCTTGAATTTGAGGGAATATGGCCTGTAAAGTCCTTGAAATGTCCTTGAATTAGATTTTTAGGAAGGTGTAAACATACTTTTTGAATTTTGGTTAACTATATAACTGATTATCAAAATATTTGGTATCCACACTCCATCATACAGGTACCTCTATAGATAATTTACAGTATGTTTGTATGCTGTTTTGTTATTGTTGTTTTCAACATGCTCAAAGTACTAAGTGTTATCAACATTAGTTTTTTTCAACATGTTTAGGGTCAATATTATCAGTAATGATTGATCAGCAGAAGACACTATATAAAGCTGGGATTACCACAGAAACTCATGGGACCTTTAAAACCAAAACTCATGTACAACAACTTCCTTACTTGCAATAAATAAGCACTAATTAGAGGGTTATTGAGGAAAAACTCTGAACTAATGGCTTATTACTTGTAGAATATGGTCATGTAGAATAAGGCATTAATAAGTGTTTTATAATGACTGATAAAGAGCCAATATACTGCTAATATGCATGTTAATTAACAACTAGTTGATGGTTAATTTGTGTACCTTAATATAAAGTGTTACCGTAAATGATTGACAAGAGATAAGAGGAAGTGTTACAACACGATAAGGACTCACCTTTGCCATGCCGCCCTCTCTGTGGCTACCTGCTGCTTTCTCCTTCCTGTGACAGAGACACAAGGAAATCCAAATTAAAAACCAAGAAATGGATTTAACAACCACCTGTAAAACAGCAAGAGTTGTATTTTGTTCATGGCTTTAACTGCTCCTTTAAAATGTAAAGTAACCTTGATTTAAGTGGTTCAATCACTGGGAGATATCATTCTCTACTGTCTCTTTTGTATACAGTGCATCGAGGACATTTAACATGTTGTTATGTTTCAGCATTAGGCAACAACCTCATCAATTGAGACTTAATATCTCACGAGGAAAAAGTGAGAACAGGATAACATGATTGCTTTAATTCAGGCAACAAAATGCCATAATAATCCATAAGGGATGCTGCCTGAAAGAAAACACTGTTCTTCCTTGTTATCATGACCACTAATGTTACATATGCAATGTCTAAAAGGCCTTTAGTTTATTTGGATGTATATAGATTTCAGTTTTAGAGTGGATACATATTGTACTATGGATGTGGATTATGTCAACCATGACATTTAACTGGCATGTGTGTCCAATAAATGTATCTGAACTCTTCTGATTAAAGTAACCCTGATCATAATAAAGATAAGAAACAGCTTGTTGACACACCTGTGAAGCAGAACCTTTGCTCCCGAACTGTCAGAGAAAACCTTAAGTTAGTAAGAGAGGCCGCCACACTGCAGTCGACACTAGTCTCTGTTTCTGTCTAAAGAAAATACAAACTGAATTCGTCAGATCTTTCTCAACAACAGAGCAGAGTCTCTGTCAAACACTGGTGAGTACATCTGATTATATTTACTCTTAACCCTTCGATGCACGAGTGACTGGACCCTACACTCTTCCATGGGTCTAAAAGGACCCGCATTAGAATAATATGTGTTTTTATGCCATTTTTGTCATTTTCGTTAAGAAAAATCACTTGTATAATATTTAGTATTATATTTTGGTTCACATTAGAAATATTTTATATTTAATCTTTCACAATTTTGAATTTTTTTGAATTTTTTTTACATTTTGAAAAAAAACGTTTTGAACATATTGTCCCAAAGATCTCCGCTATTCTGAGACCCTCACAGTATTCCAGTCCCTTTTCAAAACTAATCTCTTCTCCTCTTGTCTACTCATAGCCCACCCCCCAGCAATCCATGCAGGTTGATCAAGTTTGATAGTCCTATACCCCCCACCCTAACCTTCGCTTATATTGTAAAGCGATTTTGAGTCCTTGAAAAGCCCTATAAAAATATAATGTATTATTATTAATATTATTATTATTATTATTATTATTATTATTACTATACTGACAGGTATCAGATCTTGCTGTGTAAAATAATCTTCCAGAGAGGTGTCACTTGTGATGTAGTCTGTGTGGTCTACAGTGAATATATTCCTGACAGCAACAGGTGACAAGAATCAAAGGTTCCCATAGGATCCCATAGAAAATGCATGCGGGTCATTTTTGGAAGCTTGGGGGTAGAAATACAAAAACTACAATTTCTTAAAATGTACATTTAAAATGTGAATGGCATGATATCCAAAACATGTTGTTTGAGGAATAGCTGGAATATGAAATGATAAAAAAATGTAATTACAAAGATACTTCAAGAAAACCACCTCACCGGGTCCAAAAAGACCCACTTATGCATCTAAGGGTTAAACAAGCAGCATTAGCACAACACTTCAGAGGCTTGTACTACAAAGCTGGTTCAACATAACCTGGATATGTTTGAGTAAGCTGGTTGGCCTGACCCAACCGGCGTAGCAAGCAGCAAAATAATTGTAACATGACGTGTTTGAGTTAATGTACCTACTTAATATCGCACGTACTAAAAAAAAAAAAAGAAAAAAAAAAGATATATATTATAAAAAAATTATAAAATCGCACGTCCCTGCGATCTGAAGTGTTCAGCCCTAATGGGTTGCTTAAAATAATACTTCTGCATACAGTATGTGACACTGTGAGTGTTGCACGGCCAGATACGGCTCAAGAAGCTGACTCAGATAAGGAAATATATGATACATTATGATGTGATATGATGTGATATGAATGATTGCACAGTGCCGCGGACTGTACTTAATGTTACTTTGATCCGGTTACTTATGTTGTGGCAGATATTTAAGTAAGCTTTCTTAACGCTAATGTTATAATAGTCAGATTGCTCTGAAGATGGGAGGGGATATTCTATTAAATTTCACATTCACACAGTCAGTTGATTTTTGCCGGCCGTCTTTCCTGCAACGGCAGTTTTTCTGTATTTCCTTTCTCCTGTAATGTGACTTGATCGCTTTAAACTCCGCACACGGAGCTCTGATTGGTCAGCAGGCAGTGCTTTCACTGAGTTGATCTCTTAGCCTGCAACCTAACCTGCTCCGGGGCAGGTTAGCCGCTCAGCATAAGTTACCATGGAGATCTAGCCCACTAAAAAGAGAACCAGCGTCGTAAGACCGGAAAGCCGGAGTTTTCCCTGAAGTTAGCCGGCTAAGCGAAAATCCTGCTTTGTGGTACAGGCCCTTGCTCTACTCAGAGGAAGACTCCACCCTTTACGTCCAACTTGTTTTTCTCTAACAACTTAACCATATGATATAGAGTCCACTTTAAACAGCTTAAACAGTCTCTTTGTATCAGCTCTTAGTACTTTAGTAACTTGTAACTGAATCTCTGTGGTGAGGAGTTCACAATAAATGCCTCAGAGGGCTGTACAAAGCAAACAAAAGCAAAGACAAAAAGAAAATACAAACATCATAGCATACAAATTATAAAACATTATACAACATTAGTATTGCCATGGGATAAAAGCATGTGACTGAAGTGATGGTAATGATGAGCCGAAACTAGGTGATGGAAATTAGTTTTCAAGGAAAGACAGATGCGAAGAGATGGGTTTTGAGTTTGCTTTTAAAGGAGTCAACGGAAATAGCTTTGTGGATCTGAAATGGAAGACGACTCCAAAGGAGAGGTGCTCGGAATGAAAAGGCTCTGCCACCTACATTTGATTTGTGAATTCTGGGGATGGAAAGGAGACTTGCATTATGTGATCGTGGGAGCCTGGTAGATATTCGCGTGGTAATTAATGATGACAGATACAGAGGTGCTAGTCCATGTAAGATTTTAAAGGTTAATAGTTAAAATATTGAAGTCAGATCTTATGTGAATCGGGAGCCAATGCAATGAAATGAGAACAGGGGTGATTTTCTGGTTCTGGTTAATATTCTGGCAGCTGTGTTTTTAACCAATTGTAGTTTGGCGGTGGTTGATTTTGGTAGCCCGGAGAAAAGTGAATTGCAGTAGTCCAACCAAGATGAAACAAAAGCATGGACCAATGTGTCAGCATCGGCTAGGGAAAGCATCGGACGAATCTTTGAAATGTTCCGAAGACGAAAAAGGCTGTTCTTGTGATGTCGTTAATGTGATTTTTGAATACCAGATCTGGATCGAATATCACTGCAAGATTTTTGATGAACATACTTTGGTGGATGGTTGAACCAGCTATCTTTAGGCTGAGGTCGCCGAATTTGTTCTGTGTTTAATTGGAGGAAGTTTGATGACATCCATCGTTTGATTTCTTTTATGCAATTTTCGAGTCAGTTGATGAGAGTTTTCCGGCTTAATAGAAATGTAGAGCTGAGTATCATCTGCGTAAAAATGGGAACCTAATTGATATTTATTCATTAGTAAACCGAGAGGAAGCTTGTAGATGGAAAAAAGGATGGGGCCAAGCACAGAGCCGTGGGGGACACCAAAGTTCACTTTCTTATGTTCTGAAGAGCAGTTTTTGTAGAGAACAAAGTGAGATCTCCTGGTTATGTAAGATTTCAGCCAGGAAAGAGCAGAGTCAGTGAGTCCTATATGTTTTTCAAAGCGATGGAGTAGAATGTGGTGATCAACTGTGTCGAACGCTGCACTAAGGTCAAGCAGCACCAATATGGATGCAGAGCCATAGTCTTATGCAAGATCATTTACAACTTTCGTTTCTGCAGTTTCTGTACTGTGGAGTTTCCTGAAGCTGGATTGATATGGATTGTGTAGATTATTGACAGAGAGGTGATCAGTAAGTTGTTGGGCCAATGCCTTTTCCAGAATTTTGGAAAGGAACGGCAGGTTTGTAAATGGCCTATAGTTGCTGATGACATTAGGGTAGTAGAGTAGTGGTTTTAGCTCTAGCTGTTTACAATTAACATATTTCCATTAGAGAAAAGGTTGGAGGCTTTTAATATGAAGTAGCTAGTGGAGATTAATGGTTATGGTCACACAGTAAGCGAGCAGTGTTATTTTTCAATACAATTCTTTTTGTTGAGAAAACCTATATTTTCATTGCCGTTTGCCAGAGTTGCATGCTTGACAAGACAACATTTAGAAAACCCTAATTCAAAAATACAAGTATAGGTATCAAACTTCTTCTTTAAAACAATATTTAATATGAATTAATGATTAATGTTTTTTCTTTACTTTCACATGTGTGTAGATATGGCTGCTGCAAGCTACCTGCAATCTGAGGATCAGTTTCTATGCTCCATCTGTCTGGATGTGTTCACTGATCCAGTCACCACATCATGTGGACACAACTTCTGTAAATACTGCATCACTGAACACTGGGATACAATTGACAGGTGCCAGTGTCCCATGTGTAAAGAGGCTTTTAATACAAGACCAGATTTGAGGGTCAACACTTTCATCTCTGACATGGTCGCTCAGTTCAGACAGTCGGCTCAACAGAAAGCCAGCAGCAGCAGCTCAGAGCAACAAGTCTTCAAACCAGCAGAAGTTCCCTGTGACGTCTGCACTGAAACCAAACTGAAGGCCCTGAAGTCCTGCCTGGTGTGTCTGACCTCCTACTGTGAGACTCACCTGGAGCCTCATCTGACAGCTTCAAGCCTGAAAAGACATCAGCTGATCGACCCTGTGGAGAACCTGGAAGATAGGATGTGTCCGAAGCACGATAAACTTCTGGAGCTGTTCTGTAAGACCGACCGGACATGTGTCTGTATGCTCTGCACTGTTTCAGACCACAAGATGCATGATGTGGTTCCTCTGAAAGAAGAATATGAAGGGCAGAAGGCAGAGCTGGCAAAGAAAGAAGCAATAATTCAGGAAATGATCCAGAAGAGACGACTGAAGATTGAGGAGATCAAACACTCAGTGGACCTCAGTAAGGAAGAAGCAGACAGAGAGAAAGCAGAAGGAGTTCAGGTCTTCACTGCTCTGAAGGAGTCTGTTGAGAGAAACCTGAATGAGTTCATCCAAACAATAGAAGGGAAACAGAAAATGAGAATGAAACGGGCTGAAGACTTCATCAAAGAGCTGGAACAGGAAATCTCTGAGCTGAAGAAGAGAGGCTCTGTGGCGGAGCAGCTCTCACGCTCTGAAGACCACCTCCACGTTCTCCAGGGTGTCCAGTCCCTAAACATCCAACACCCATCACCCACCAAGGACTGGACAAAGGTCAGCATCCCTCCATCATCATATGAAGGGACTGTGGTGAGAGCTGTGGTTCAGCTGGAGGAGACACTCAGCCAAGAGATGAAGAAGCTGATTGAAGCTGATGTGAAGAGGGTCCAGAGGTATGCAGTGGATGTGACTCTTGATCCTAATACAGCACATCCCGGTCTCATCCTGTCGCGTAATGGAAAACAAGTCCGTGATGGTGATGTTGAAAAGCATCTCCCAGACAACAGAGAAAGATTTTCTGATGATATCTGTGTCTTAGGAAAGCAGAGTTTCTCTTCAGGCAGATGTTACTTTGAGGTTCAAGTTAAAGGAAAGATCGAGTGGGATTTAGGAGTGGCCAGAGAGTCGATCAACAGGAAGGGGGATATTCCAATGAGCGCTGAAGATGGTTTCTGGATTATATGGCTGAGAGAGGGAAATGAGTACAATGCCAATGATGACCCTGCAGTCTGTCTTTCTCTGAGGTCACGGCCTAAGAAGGTGGGGGTGTTTGTGGATTATGAGGAGGGTCTGGTCTCCTTTTATGACGTAGATGCTGCAGCTCTTATCTACTCCTTTACTGGCTGCTCCTTCACTGAGAAACTCTACCCATTCTTCAGTCCTGGTGGTAAATGTGGCCGTAAAAACGCTGCCCCTCTGATCATCTCTCCTGTCTGAGTCAACTAATCACTCATCTTATTTCATGTGTTGATTTAGTCAGAACTGTATAGTTTCCATTTTATTTTCTACATAATAAGTTTACTGTGGTGATTGATTTACAGTTCATTCTTAAGATTCTTTATGTATCCCATTACATACAACACATTATTGGATGCATTAATTTAATCAACAATTATCTCATCAACACTTATTCTAACACATATGGAGAATATATGTATTACAGCTTTTATAAAGCCATAGATATTTAGTTTAATTTCAAGAAGGAGCCATTCTTTCCAAAGACATCAAATGTGTCAAGCTGAAGTTGGAATCAATGAGCAAAATAAATGTTTAATAGTGTGTCATAAAGGTTAATTTAAGAGAAAATCCTATTACAGTACATGCTTGTAGTGTCTACGTAATAAAATATATGTAATAGTATAGGTAAATTAAGCTAAATAATATGACAAAAAATAAATGTAAATTGTTTTGTTAATAACTGTTTACTTGTATATTTACATGCCAGGTGTTATAGTGAATACTGGTAAAATGGCAAGACATCTGTAAATATGTGATTGTGAGTTAAGAAAACAGTAAAATAACTAGATGTTGAACTCAACGTCTGAGAAAACAGGGACTCGAGCACTAAAAACTGAACAGGAAGGCCTGGTTTAAACATCATTTGTATTGCATGACACATTTCCTGTAGCTAATAAAAAAACAAAAAAAAAACTTGTATTACAGTACATCTGTTGATGGCTTTGAGTGTGAAGAGCTTGTAGGATGACATGTGTGTGTCCAGTAGCAGTGATTGGATATTGGCTGTAGAGCAGAAAACAGTGGGGCTGATATCAGTGAGATAGCATTCACTTTTACGAGTGAAGGCAGTCACTATAACACTAAAACTACTCTTTACAATGAGGTAACTAACTACAGAGTTTAGTATTATACAAGTATTTATGCCAACAACTAATACAAGGAAAAATTAGGTTTGATTTAATGACATTTCTTAAGGATATTACAGTTAGACCGACCATTTGCTTCCTATAAAACGCTGAATCAACATGATGTCCTACATTTCTTTGCATTGTGTCAACACTTATGTGTGTTAGTTGTGTGTGGTAGAAACAACTGGGTGAAATGTGAAGAGGGTCACATGACTAACAGGGTTGGAAAACAGCCAGAATACACCTCTTCCCAGGTTTTCAGTTTTAACTCATCATGAATACTGTAATGGCCAAAATCCAAAAGTTTGTCTTGTAACTCCTACTGTATATTTCAAAGGTTCCTTTTCTTGACCACATGTAGAGCTTGGGGCTGGGAAGCAGTGTCAGACTCGCAGTAAAACATCCACTGGACGCTTTGTTTGCTCTTTCAACATTTATTTTCCAGCAAAAACAAAACAAAATACGAAAACAATATTTAACGTAAACTTAAACAGATCCTAATGATCCGTCTTTTTGGTAAACATAAGGCTGCGTCTGTGTGTCAATGACGGTATTGCTGCCGCCTGCTGCCCTCCCGTCCAGTGGCGGATTTAGGATTGTAGGAGATCCGGGGCTTAGCCCAGGAGTTGTTGGGGGGGGGGGGGGCGTCCTTTGGGGGGGTCGTCGCCTCCTCTAGGGGGGTCCGGGAAGATTTATTTTTAAATATTGAAGTTAAAAGCTTCAATCTGGTGCACTTTGAGAGCAACATTAACCCTACCTTAATAATACCTTAAAGCGGACAAAAGGCACTGGAGAACACTTATTCATTAACACCCTTTAAAGAAGCAAACTAATGCCTTAACTTACTCAAATACAGTCGTTTACTTATTTCGGTGAAACGAATGTGCGTAGAGTTTTAAAGGATGCGGATAGTCTCACCTTGATTCTGGCGCATTGCTTATCGTTTTATTGATCTATTCTCACCCACTATCTTTGTCTGTGACGTAAAGAGTGTAAGAGTCACGTTACTGAATCGGACACTCTGAGTGGATGCAGTCACAGCCTATCGGAGTCTGGTTCAGAGGGTTGCCTGTCAGTTCCGTTGCTATGGTTCAGTTGTTATGTGTACTGAAACGAGAGCCGGTATAATTCCACGCGCGAAAACAAAATAAAAATTGGAATACGTTATTTTAGTGTCTTAAAAGTAGACTGAGGTATGAAGGGTTAACGTTACATGTTAGGATAATTTGTAGTCATGTTCTGTATACATACTAACATATAAGGGTATACTTGGTGTGGTTACTCCATGTTTACTAGCTATAACATTAACGTTACATCACTCTTTTTCACTTCTTGCTCAGTCAGCCAGAGTGCAGATATCACCATTAGATTCACAAACCTGAAACATCATCCATTTCTTCACTGCTGGTGACGATATTGTTGTCAGCTGCTGATACTGCTGCTGCTGCAGCTTGTGGCGCCTGCTTCGATGAAAATAACTTTCTAACATGGGCGTAGGAAGCATCCTGAATGTGGGGGGGACCTTTTTAATGGGGGGTGTGGGAGTCCCCCCCATGAAAAAATTCTGGTGCATTTTAACAGGTGGTTTGATACTTTTATGTGGCTATACTAGCATGAGGAAAATGATGGGTACATTTTGTAATTTCATCCAGTAGCAAAGAAAGGAAACATATTTGATTATTAATTCAGAGCCGTCTTTGAAATAATAAAAAGCAGTTTAAATGCCCATTTTTTGTACATTTATATACAAGAATACATATTTGTGAGTGCATTGAGAGATATTGTTGTCGAGAGTCATTTATATATAAATCTCAAAATATATTTGTGAATCCTTCTGTGAGCATTTATTAATATTGAGACTGATCTGACTCCATACAGATGTTAAGTTCACCTAGGAATGGTATCATTGACCTAAATGTTCAAATAAATGTTGCTCTTCTGTCTATACTGGTCATATGATGCCCCTTGACTGAAATGTTTCCTGTTCAACATCCCCACTGATTTCCTTAAAATTCTGGGATGAGAGTCCACATCACAATTTACTATAAACTGTCATTTCCCTTTCATCACTCACCTCAGCAATGGACCTCTCTCCACTGTCCCTGTATTCTGCCACTCTCAAGTGCCTAGATGTCAAGAGAGGTGAAGTGATAATTATTTATTGAGCAGTATGCTCTTTCACATTGAATCATAACAAGTCATACTGAATGTAAATACAACTGACTCTAAAGTAAGTCCCAGTCTGTGACATTGGACATTTTGAAGACTCAAAGTCCCAAGCAGTGGAATATTAGCTAGTCTATGTAATGTGCACAGAAAATAAATAGTTAACTGAATATTTGGATGGAAA
>CALSBZ010037678.1:625-24259 GCA_943591055.1 Gobionotothen gibberifrons | reverse complement strand
GGAGTGGGGCTTCACTGTGAGGGGAGGCAGGAAGCTTCTGTAAGGTGTACGGCAGCTAGCCTCCATGTGGACCTCCCTCCCCAGTTGTGAGTAGATATGCAGTATTCCGTTGTACCAGTGTATCTCCCCGGGCACAGATACTATCGAGTAATAAATAAGATAATAAAAGCTATAAGTGGGCTCTATAAGGACTTTACACATCAGAACGTGATCTTTTGGAACTCCTTGTGTTGTTATGTATGTGGCCTCTTTGCTCAGTGCAATGAATGAAGTCTCCCTTTTCCTAAAGAAAACACTATCTATGGAGTGGATGTTTTTTTCTGCTCAGTCATGCAAATTAAATTCCTTTCATCACTGTACATCTACAGATGTTTCATATTTGACAAATATCCTGAGATAAGAAGTATGTACCGTACGTATTTGACCATATGCTTCATCAAGCTTGCATGTTCTGATCTAGAGACAATGTTCTTGATCAGATCATCTGAATATGGAACTGAGAAGAGTTAGACTGAATCTACACTAATGATTGTGACCAGTGCTGCACTTAACCCTCTTTCTTCCTTCCCTCATCCTGGGCTGTGGTACCTTTGTTTTGAAGCTTGATTCTTTGATTCTGTTCAGGCTATGAAACAGTCTCTTCAGATCTATGTTACACAAGGAAAAAAGTGATGGGTGTTCATTCTGCTTCAGTGGGTAAATGCTTTTTTTATAAATGTATTTAAAACACATAACCTCCCTGTTTGTATTTCATTGAGTAAAAGCCTTCACTGATACGTACTCCCAGTTTGTCTGTATGACCAATTGTTTTCTCTGAGAATGAAGAAAGATGATCAGACGTTTACCAGCTGAGCTCAGTTCTGTCCAGAACTGGAGTTTATACGTCTAACGGTTATCTGAGGAGGTAATCTGGTTTTATGTGTAATACGACCTGGTGTTATACACACAGCTCAGGCTATCTGCTGTTACAGGGCTGTGTATCCATGCACACAGAACATGAGGCCACACACACTCACACACTGAAAGTGTGTTTACCGCCTACTGTCATGGCAGACACTGATCAGGGGGCAGAGACTAAGCCAGTGTATGAGATCAGTGCATCCATATTTCACTCAATAAAGATGTCACCATTTATACATACAGTATACAGCCTGGAAGCCATTACACCATTCAAATGTACACAATCTGTAAGGAGGCTCCCTTTTTCATAAGGGCAAACCAAAGTGTGACGCAAATAAGTTCAGTTCTGACCTCACAGTGGAACAATTATAAAAAATCTAATATTCCATTCGTACCTGGTGGTTACAAAAAACAGCTTAGTTATCTTGTAGTGGCCCTGAGCGTCGGCGGCACGGGCAGGCTCCTTTTTGTCAGTGACAGCATTTCAGGGAGCCTTTTCCTGTGAGACACAGGCGCTCAACGGAGCGTAGTTCCCGCGTCGAGTGGTGACATCACCCGTGGCGGGCACGGACCACGTTTGTCGACAGCTAACGGCGGCCCTATTCGCACGTATGGCATGAGGCACTATGTGTTTGTGCATCGGTGGACAACGTTTCAACTGGGATTTTGTGACGGCGGACATTTCTTTTCCCCTCCTCGGGGCGGACTTTTTGTGTGCTCATGGACTCTTAGTGGACGTTAAGAACAGATGTTTCGTGGATGCCTTAACGTTTTCCTCCCTCATGTGCACACTGGGCAGCGCAGCATACAACGGACTGTCGGGCTCGCTGACGGGGGCGGACGCGTTTCTCAGACTTTTGACCGAGTTTCCGGACCTGTCACTGCCCACCTTCTCTGCGCTTTCCACTAAGCATGGCGTGGAGCACCACGTCACCACCGAGGGGCCTCCTGTCTACGCCAGGGCCCGACGGTTGAACCCTTCTAAGCTGACTGTAGCGAGGGCAGAGTTCGCAACCATGGAGTGTCTGGGCATTGTCTGCCGCTCCAACAGCCCTCGGGCTTCTCCCCTGCACGTCGTCCCCAAACCGAACGGCGGGTTCCGCCCGTTCGGGGATTACCGCCGACTCAACGCCGCCACTACGCCTGACCGCTATCCGGTGCCGCACATTCAGGACTTTTCGGCGCATCTGGCCGGTACGGGGGTGTTTTCCAAGTTGGACCTGGTGCGTGGATACCACCAGGTGCCCATGCACCCCCTGGACATTCCCAAGACTGCGGTGATAACTCCTTTTGGACTTTTTGAGTTCCTGCGGATGCCTTTTGGGCTCAAGAATGCCGCTCAGACGTTCCAGTGCCTGATGGCCTTTTGTGTTTGTCTATCTAGACGACATACTCGTCGCCAGCGCTTCAGTGCAGGAGCACCTGTCCCACCTCCAAGCCCTTTTCACGCGGCTCAGCAAACACGGATTAATCATCAATCCTGCAAAGTGCCAGTTTGGGGTATCTGACATTGATTTCCTCGGACACCGCGTCACCAAAGGCGGTGCTGCACCTCTGCCAGCGAAGGTGGAGGCTGTGCAGGCTTTTCCTCGCCCGCTCACAGCCAGGTCGCTCCGTGAGTTTCTGGGGATGGTGACCTTCTACCACCGTTTCATCGCCCGGGCTGCACACGTCATGCGACCGCTGTATAAGGCGTTGAAGGGCAGGACCCCCGTCCAGGGGATCGACTGGACAGCAGAGGCGAACGTCGCGTTTGCCGAGGTCAAGACCGCGTTGGCTCAGGCGGCTTTGAAGAGGCAGCTTCTCCCAGTCTTTCCAGAGATGCTGGACGAGGTGTCGGTCTCGTGGAGAGACCGCCCTTTCAGCAACAAGTCCCCAATCCAGGGTGCCTCCTCTTTGGACTGTGACGGCATGGAGAAGCTCGGCCTGCTCCGCCCATGGAACCGCTGGTGGTAGCCCACCTCCAACCGAGGCTGGCTTCGACACCGAGCAGGAATCCCACGCTACCGGCAAAGGCAGACCGCTTCCAGTCAGCAATGACCGAACGGGCCTATAAAGCCGCAGCTTTGTCCGCCAGGGCGCTCAACGTCTCCTCGCTGCTGACCGACTACCAGGCGGAGCTCTGCGAGGACATGACGAACAAACCTGAGCCTGCCGTGTGGGACGAAATCGCAGCGATCACGGACATTTGCCTCCGTGTGCAGCGCTGTGCAGTCCAAGCCACGGGCAAAGCACTGGGGATAATGGTGGTACAGGAGAGAGCCAGGTGGCTTAACCTGACGAACCTTCTAGACCAGGAAAAAGAGGATGTTTTGGACATGCCTATTGTTCCCGAGGGCATATTTGGCTCCGCTCTAGCTTCGATGTAGCAGAGGTGTGAATCCAAAAAGAAGGAGGATGAGGCTCTCCGGCTTTGTCTTCCCCGAAGGGTCCAGCCACCGCCTTCAACGGCTCCGCGGCAGTCCTTCGCTCAGGCCGCCTCACGTCCTGCCCGGTTCAAGATACCGAAACAGCCCGCCCCAGAGGCCACAGCCCGCCCCGGGTCCTCAGCCCAGACACGAGGCGAGGACGAGCTGGCCAAGAAAGTCTCCGGTTCCAGCAGCAGCCGCTCAGGCACAGCCGGTCCAGACTTTCAGCCACCAGACAAGGAAGAAGAAGCGGGCGGCCTGACGGCCTCCTCTCCTCTCCTCGTTAAAAGAGCTGGGAGTTCCCTGTTCTCCAGCTCCAGCGCACGTTCCAGTGTTAGATGCTCATGTGTTTTTGGGGTGCAACCATGCCCCCATCTTCCCGCCGCCTCGAGTGATGTCAGAACGTCATCCTCAAGTTCGCGCCATGAGGGAAATGGACTTAACATCAAAGACAGCAAGCTCCGCTGCCTGTTTAAGTCACACAAACACATGTCATCATTATTGTTTCTTAATAAATCATTTTCCACTGTCGTTTCCAGGCTTAAAGAGCTGGGGGGGGGTATATACGAAGGTCGACCTGTGAGGGGTCTCTGGAGCAGAGACCTCCAACGGTCACACATAAATTATCTGGAGCTTTTAGCTGTGTTCCTCACCCTGAAACGCTTTCTGCCTTTTCTCAGAGGACATCATGTCCTCGCGAGGACAGACAACACGACCACAATATCGTATATAAACCGTCAAGGGGGTTTGCGTTCTCTCCAGTCACACATGCTGGCACGCAAACGGATTTTATGGAGCTGCGGGCGTCTCCTCTCTGAGAGCAACGCATGTACCGGGAGTGATGAACCTCGGGGCAGATCTGCTGTCCAGAGGTTCACCACTGTATGCAGACTGGACTCCATCCATCCATCCATCTTCTCCCGCTTATCCGTGGTCGGGTCGCGGAGGTAGCAGTTCCAGCAGAGAGCCCCAAACTTTCCTTTCCCTGGCCACATCAACCAGCTCTGACTGGGGGATCCCAAGGCGCTCCCAGGCCAGCGAAGAGATATAATCCCTCCACCTCCAAATCTGAGGCCATGGTTCTCAGCAGGAAACCGATGGACTGTCCACTCCAAGTAGGGAATGAGTCCTTACCCCAAGTGAAGGAGTTCAAGTATCTCGGGGTCTTGTTCTCGAGTGGGGGAACAATGGAGCGTGAGATGGGCCGGAGAATCGGAGCAGCGGGAGCGGTACTGCAGTCGCTTTACCGCACCGTTGTGACGAAAAGAGAGCTGAGCCAGAAGGCAAAGCTCTCTGTCTACCGGGCCATTTTCGTTCCTACCCTCACCTATGGTCATGAGGGATGGGTCATGACCGAACGAACGAGATTGCGGATACAAGCGGCCGAGATGGGTTTTCTCCGCAGGGTGGCTGGCGTCTCCCTTAGGGATAAGGTGAGAAGTTCAGTCATCCGGGAGGGACTCGGAGTTGAACCGCTCCTCCTTCGCGTCGAAAGGAGCCAGTTGAGGTGGTTCGGGCACCTAGTTAGGATGCCACCTGGGCGCCTCCCTAGGGAGGTGTTCCAGGCACGTCCAGCTGGGAAGAGACCAAGGGGCAGACCTAGGACCAGGTGGAGGGATTATATCTCCACCAGATGGTGATCAGTTGACAACTCCGCCCCTCTCTTTACCCGAGTGTCCAAAACATACGGCCTCAGGTCCGATGATACGATAATGAAATCGATCATGGACCTTCTGCCTAGGGTGCTCTGGTACCACGTACACTTATGAGCATCCTTATGTTCGAACATGGTGTTTGTTATGGCCAATCCATGACTAGCACAGAAGTCCAGTAACAAACCACCACTCCGGTTCAGATCAGGGGGGCCGTTCCTCCCAATCACGCCCCTCCAAGTGTCTCCATCGTTGCCCACATGTGCGTTGAAATCTCCCAGCAAGATTAAAGAGTCCCCTTCAGGAGCCCCATACAGGACTCTTTCCAGGGTCTCCAAGAAGGCCGTGTACTCTGAACTGTTGTTTGGTGCATAAGCACACACAACAGTCAGAGTTTTCCCCCCCATAACCCGCAGGCGTAGGGAGGCGACCCTCTCGTCCACTGGGGTAGACTCCAACAAAGAAGCACCCAACCGGGGACTTGTGAGTATCCCCACACCCGCCCGGCGCCTCACACCTTGAGCAACTCGGGAGAAGAATAGAGTCCAACCCCTATCCAGAAGTAAGGTTCCAGAGCCGACGCTGTGCGTAGAGGTGAGCCCAACCAGATCCAACTGGTACCGCTCCACCTCCCGCACAAGCTCCGGCTCCTTCCCCCCCAGAGAGGTGACGTTCCACGTCCCCAAAGCCAGCTTCTGTCGCCCGGGTCTGGTCCGTCGAGACCCTCTGCTTTCACTGCCACCCTTTTGGCAGCGCACCCGACCCCATCGCTGTTTCCCGTAGGTGGTGGGCCCGCGGGACGGAGAAGCGGAGGTGTTGTCCACGTTGCCTTTTCGGGCTGTGCCCGGCCGGGCTCCGTGGCAAGCCCGGCCACCAGACGCTCGCCGACGAGTCCTCCTTCTGGGCCTGGCTCCAGAAGGGGACCCCGGGCTTCCTCCGGGCCGGGTATCCTCACTTCTATGTTAGTCTTTCATGAGGTCTTTTTGAACCAATCTTAGTCTGGCCCCTTGCCTGAGACCAATTTGCCATGGGAGACCCTACCAGGAACACAAGGTTCCAGACAACACAGCCCCCAGGTTCATCAGGGCACACAAACCTCTCTACCACGGTAAGGTGCTGGTTCTTCAGACTGGACTCTACATCCAATAATTGTGAGTCAGCTGTGGGTGCGTTACGGCCGGGCCGCGGTGGATCTGTTCGCATCAAAAGAAAACGATCAATGTCAGCTGTTCTTTTCAATGCGCGATTTAAACGCACCATTAGGTGTGGACGCGCTCGTGCACGTTTGGCCTCTGGCCCTTCTGTACGCGTTCCCACCCCTGGCTCTGATACCCCCAACTCTGGCCAGAGTGAGAGAACAACGCCACACACTGATCCTAATAGCTCCACACTGGCCTGCAATGTACTGGCTGGCGGAGATATATCAGCTGCTGTGCGGGCAGCCGTGGCAGCTCCCACTACGCAGGGACATACTGTCTCAGGCGGGGGGGGGGAATTTTCACCCACACCCAGAGCGCTTGGCACTATGGGCCTGGCCCGTGAGTGGTATAATCTGAACACAGTGGGGCTCCCTCAGAAGGTGATAAACACTATTCAGAGTGCAAGAGCTTCCTCCACCAGGTCCCTCTATGACTGTAAGTGGAGGGTGTTTGAGGAGTGGTGCCTTCAAAAGGGACACATCTCTTTTCAATGTCCTGTCGGGGGTGATATCATTTCTACAGGACCTGATTGATAAACACAGAGCTTTCTCCACGATTAAAGTGTACCTGGCTGCTATTGCTGCATGCCATGTGGGCTTTGAGGGAAAGACGGCTAGCCAACATCCCTTGGTCTGCCGTTTTATGAAAGGGGCTCGCATGCTCCTCCCTGTTTCCAGGTCACTGGTGCCCTTATGGGACTTGGCAGTGGTTTTGGATGGGCTCACTCGACCTCCATTTGAACCCCTGGAAGAAGCTGACATGAAACACCTGTCACTGAAGACAGTGTTGTTACTGGCTCTGGCATCTGCCAAGCGAGTCAGTGACATTCATGCGCTCTCTGTACATCCTTCATGCACTCGGTTTGCACCGGGGCAAACGAGAGTGTTGCTGAAGCCCAACCCTGCCTTTGTACCTAAGGTGGTTGGCTCATGTACCCCCATTGACCTTGAGGCATTTCCTCCACCGCTGTGTTCCTCCGAGGAAAAGTGGCCGAATTTGCTGTGCCCAGTCCGTGCTTTACGCACCTATATGGACAGGTCGAAAGAGTTTCGATGCAATGACCAACTCTTTGTATCCTGGGCTAACCCTCATAAGGGCAAGCCCGTTACCAGGCAACGGCTCTCCCACTGGATTGTGGAAGCGATTGCTCTGGCTTATACGAGTCAGGGTTTGCAGGCACCAACGGGCCTGCGTGCTCATTCTACTCGTGGACTGGCTACATCCTGGGCTTTGTTCAAGGATGTTTCCATCCGACAACGAAATTTGTGCAGCAGCGAGCTGGTCCTCACCGCTCACTTTTGTCCGCTTTTACAGGCTAGATGTCTCTGCTCCAAGTGTGGCCCGCGCAGTGCTGGGCCCCGTGTTGAGACAGGGTTCTACCTGTTAAAGGAGGGGTAGGTAAGTTTGAGAAACCGGCTCGAGATACACTTTTTGTTATATTCCATGGAATGCTCTTAATATCCTGATAGCAATGCATATTGTAAGTGCTTTGAAAAAAAATCCATAAAAATATTTCATCTGTGGAAGCCGTAATACTGTAAAAACTACGACCAATTATTTTAGCCGGGCCGGCTAAAATAACTGGTTGTCCGACCTGTCTGTCAGCCTTCAATCTCGTGCACACACACACACTCGTGCAGTCATTGCGTGTACCGTCATTGGGCGTGTTTCCCGTCTCCCAGCAGCAGCACTCGGACTCCGTTATTCTCGAGTCCAGAAGAGAAAGTTTTAAAATAAGGAGATCAGTGAGTCTCGACTAAAGTTTCAAAATGTGGGTACTTTAATAAAAAATCAGGCGGGAGTTAAAAGGAGGAATACAGCTGTTGTCCTCAGGTTTAGGTCAAGAAGAAAAAGCACAACAAAACACATTTCGTCCTTAAATACAGTAGACTGGCTCCTCCCGTCAGCTGGCTCCGTTGTTGATGACTTCCGCTAGTCCCCCTATATCCGAACCCACTTTTTCAAAGGATATTTACATCGTACATTTAACACATGACTAAACACGCCTTGGTTCTACACACTCGCCTGCATCACTTTTTATCTTATTACAACGGCTGATAATATTTACGTTCGGTTTAACATTGAGTTCAAGCTTCCGTCAGTATTTCAGAGATAACTTCCGGAATAGATTTTCAAAATAAACTTGTATTCCTGATTCTGGCGGAAGTCTTTTCAAAATAAAAGCTTAACATACATTTAGCGTGACTACTTCTGTTTTCTCAATAAAATCAACATTTAAGCTAAATTATGCCATTACAACATTGATTTAATTACTAACAGTCCCTCCTTACACACATTAAAAGTGTGTACCAAATACTGAAATCAATGAGTTCTTCATCTGAACTTTACATAGTACATAACTCATATAAAAACATACAGTCAAAAATGGAATGGTTCAATAACCTCAACTTTATAAAAATACAAAAATACTTAGTTTGTGCTTTAACATAGAAGTTTTCCCTTGTGCGTAACTTCTAGTATTAACATTCAATATCATTCTTAAAAATAGCAGCATGGCTTGGTATTGGAACATTTCTTTCTCCCTCCTTTCACAGAAACCGTTCCCTTACCACGCTCATTGTTAAGGCACTTGTTTTTACAAAGTACATAAAAAACATAACATTTTGCGAATCGCTAAAGTTACAACAGTATAATACTTAAAAGAAATCAACTATTTTAGAATAGTGCAAAGTAATAATAACACGAAACGTACTATTTTATACTGTTAGTATAACAGAATAAAGAATAAAAATAAACTATCTTGGAATAGTCTATAATAAATTGAAATGGATTCACTCCATTTTACCATTGTAGCTTGTGCACTTTTTCAAGATATCACTTTATGGCATCACAATCTGCAGGACATACATCGATCAAATCTCATCTCTGAACATCCACATCAAACTAACTCATCATTTTCATCAATATCTGTATATGGGGGTGGGTCATCCTGTTCAGCTAGCATTGGAAACTGTCCCCCAAGTAGATATTGACCCCTAATGTGTTCCTGGTTGAGGACCCCATTAATCAGTCGGTGTGTTAAAGCGCGGATGCATGACGAACAACAAGCGCACAGTCCTAATATCACAATCACACCTCCAAAAGACATCAGTCCACTCAGAAAGAAATCCTTATACTTCCCCAGCCAACCGTCAAAGAAATCCCCGAGGGGGTTCTCTATCCCACTGTTGTCTGCTAACTCCTTGCTCAAAGTGGTGAGTCCCTTCAGAGCCTTGGTTACTGATCCATCTGGTGAGGTATTATTTGGGATGAAAGTACAACATAATGTTCCAAACATTTTGCATACACCCCCTTTTTCTGCCAACAACATATCTAGGGCCACTCTGTTCTGCAAAGACATCTGACTTGTCTTGTCCAGCTGCTCATTTAGTCCATCGATCGCGTCCATGGTGTGATTCATGAACCTCAGCTGATTGTAATAGATATAGTTAATCCAGTCCACATTCTTATTTATGGTAGGCCAAAGGAAAATGGATTCGAACCCCGATAAGATCTGGTTTCTAGCTTTAAACTCGTCTGGGACTCGTCTGGGCACTCCTATGCTGTCAATGTACACAGTGGAATCAAAACTCCCTCTAAATAATGATCTTTTGGCCCTGGTTGCTTTGGGTTGGACTGCCAAGTATATCAGCTGCTCGGCCGTCATTGGTACTGCATAAAAAGGCATCACTAGCTGTACCAGTGCACAGGTCCCCGTCCAATCCCTTGGTAGAACTGCATACAGGGTTTTAGTGCCACAATACCACCACACATCTGCTCTTGGATACTGTCTGATGGGCATAGCTATATCTGGGAGAAAATCCTGTTTCATTACAACCGTTGTAGAATTGCACCCCTTGAGAGTCCCTACTTCTGTACCTTTAAGATAGTCCCTTGTAACGCAGTCATAAAGTCCCTCGTAAGTCGTAAAGTCAGGTGGAATGTCATTCATCTTTACAACTGGATACTTTTGTGCAATGTCAACACAGTCGGCTGGGGATTTTTGTCCATACAGTTTATACATACAGAGCTGTCCTTGTGGGTTATTGTAAGCGTTAAATGGAAATGGCACTGTTCCCAAACTTGGTCGAGCAGCCGCGCAGGCCAGACAGTCAGCCATCTTGCTTTGTCTAACAGAATACACAACCCAGTCTAACCAGGAATTCCTATCCTCGTACCCTGTTTCTACTGCTATAACTTTCTGTACAGAAGTCGTGCTCAGGTAGGTGACCAGTGGTTTTTTCACAGATAAATCAGGGGATATTTCTGGTTCTGGCTGCAAGAGTGGTTCAGTATATTTAGAGGTGAGGTCAGGAATTACGTCAGCTGGGGGGTCTATTATTTTCACCAAAATTGATCCCATTGGGTCTTTTCCAGGAACCTCTATTCCCATCAGTAAATGAAATGCAGTGATGGCTCCTTTTTTCTTAAAATGGGGAGTGTGCTTTTAAAAGCAATTATTACTGGGTTGTGTTTGCTCATATCCTCACTATGGCGACCCTTGGAAAAAGCTAGCTGAGACCTAAACGATGTACCAGGGGGATTGTTATTTCCTGCAGCTCTAGCACTCCAATATACCTTCTCTGAGTCGGGACACCACGTATTATCATCTGGCCGTCCCCAAGCATGTATGCACCCATAAACGTCATGGCCTGTTTTGTCCTGCTGATTTCCACACACAACTACATCACACACATCAAGACTGACCGTAACCGCTTCACCTCTGGGGATGAGTATTTCTAACCCCTCCTTGGACTCAGCTGATCTCTTGGCTCTGAGGATATATGGAAATCTCTTGAACACAGTTGAAATATTGTTAGTGATATTTGCATTTTCTACGAGTGCACGAATGGATTCGGATTTTTCACGATGCTGCACCCTCCACCCAACCAGGAAAATGCCAACTGTGATGAACAAAACTAACAATGATATTACAATTGTTATCCCTAGGGGGGCCCTTAATTGTTCTGACTTTTTCAATGGCATTTCATCAATTTCTGACTTTTTCAATGGCATTTCATCAATTTTATCCATGGTTATATCAGTTGCAGAGTATTTTAGAATGATGAGCACAAAAATAAAAGTATATAGAAAATAATGAAAACAACAATATTGGACTCTTAGTGAATGGACTATCAAAATAGGTTTCAGAAGTAAAACCAGAATGGGTATTCTGTTTTAGTATTCAATCTATAAAACCTGAAGACAATTCGTCTTTTGAGCTGTCTATCTTAATATTTCTTGATTTGATTTCTAGTCATCGTTTTGTTCCAGCTCTGCCAAATCAGTCCTAACTTCCGAGAGCTTTCTGGAAGGTGCCGGTGCAGGGCGACAATGTGTCAGGTGGTGCCAATTTGCTCCTTTTTTACCTTTTATCCGGAGAGCGTGTGAAGTTCGTTCAACAACTTCCCACGGTCCAGTCCACCTGGGTTCAGCCCACTTTCTTTTGTGAACTTTCAACCTCACCCAATCACCTGGCCGCACAGGAGTCTCTTCTGGCGTCTCGTCTGGTGTCTCTGCAGTTCTCTGAACCTGTGTAGACAAGACTTGGATAATATTACTCAGAGCTCCGACATATTCATCCACTTCTATTTGTCTAATGTCTAAAACTGGGCCACTTCCTCCTTCTCTAGGAGGCCCAGGCATTGGCCTACCAGTTAACAACTCATGGGGAGAAAGATGTGTTTTAGCACCTTGAGAAGATCTCATTGACATGAGTGCCAAAGGCAAAGCATCGACCCATTTCATGTTTGTGCCAAAAATAACCTTTGCAATCTTCCCTTTTAAAGTTTGATTTGCTCTTTCTACAATACCCTGAGATTGTGGATGATATGCTGACCCAAACTTATGAATTATACCAAAATATAACTCTACTTCTTCTAAGTGTTTGCTTGTGAAATGTGAACCATTGTCAGATCTTATTATCTTAGGCACTCCATAGCGGGGTATAAGTTCTGTTTTTAGCCATTTAATGACTGTCTTTGCATCTTCTTTCTTACAGGGAATGGCTTCAACCCATCTTGTATAACGATCAATCATTACCAACATATATCTAAACCCTCTGACTACGCTGTCTGCCCCCATGTCTGTATAATCAATACAAATGTCCTTGAATGGGGCTTCAGGGACTGGATATCTTCCCATCGGGCACTTGTATGGCTTTTTCACATTGAATGCATTGCACGTGTCACAGTCGTTTACGAAGTTTTCAACCATGTCCTTCATGTAAGGATGCCACCACTGTTGTTCAATGTCTTTTGTTGTTCTTGCTTTGCCTACATGAGTGGGACCATGTGATTGTTCTATCAGCAGGTGGCATAGCTTTGCAGGTGCGACTAAACGGCCGTCGTGGGCTCTCCATAGGCCATCTACTTCCTTTGCTCCCTTCTGACTAAATTGATTTTGTTCATACACTCCAGCATATTTCTGCATGTCTTTGATGTGTTCGGTGGTTAACTCTTCTTGAGTATTGTCCTTCGTACATATCATTTGCTTGCTGTAACCTCCTGCTTTCTTTGCTGCCTTGTCTGCTGCATCGTTTCCTCTGGATATTGCATTGTTCACTGTTTGATGTCCTTTGCATTTCATTACTGCCACTTGTGATGGCAACAGCAAAGATGTTAGCAGGAGTTTTAGCGCTTCAGCATGTTTTACTGGTGTATTAGCAGATGTTAGGAATCCTCTTCTGATCCACTGTGGTCCGTCTATATGCACTGCTCCATAAGCATATGCTGAATCTGTGTAGATGTTGACTCGTCGTCCCTCTGCATGTTCCAAGGCTTTGGTGAGTGCCACTACTTCTGCCAGTTGGGCTGAAGCAGGTTGGGAGATGATTTCTGCTTCTATTGTCTGTATTTTTTCTCCCTCCTGCCTGACTACTGCATAGGAGGCTACATTTCCATCATCTCCCTTGTAACAACACCCGTCACTGTAGAGTGTGAAGTCTGGCTGGTCCAGTGGGTTTGTTTCCAAATCTGATCTTATCTTGAGATCCTTCTGGGAGACGAACTGACAGTCATGGGGTGTGTGTTCATCCGTGCTCAGTCCTGCAGACATGTTTGCTAGACCAACCTGGTATGTTATGTGTGGCTTCAACAGACTGGTCTGAATCTTGATTTTCCTTATTGGGGAAAATGTGAATGCCTGTGAATTTATGAATGCTACTACTCCATGGGCTGTGTTGACTTTCAATGGGTGGCACATTACTACATGTGCAGTCTTCTCAATGACTTTTGCTAGTGCAGCTAGATGTCTTGCACATCCTGTCTGTCCTAGTTCTATATTGTCTAACTTTGAGCTGTGGTACATCAGTACCTGTCTCACTCCCCCTTTTTTCTGAAACAGGACACCGTTGACTATTCCACCCGATTCAGAAACATCAAGGCAAAAATCATCCTCATAATCAGGAGTGGAGAGGTGCGCCGCTTGACTCAGGGCTTGCTTCGTCTTCGTGAAAGCTTCTTCGGCCACCACTGTCCACTCGAGAGTGGCTTTTAGATTTCCGTTTCCTGCTTCTGCAATTATGTGTCTCAGCGGTTGTGTCAAATCCACATAGTCGGGTATGTACGTTCTGCTGTAACCTGTCAGGCCCAGGAACGCAAGCATCTGTTGCACTGTTTCAGGCTTTGGTTGGGAGAGGATGGAAGACCTTTGTGCTGGCGTCAGAGTTAGGCTGTTGGAGGAAATCATCCTTCCCAGGAATGTCACCGTTCTTCTTGCGATCTGTGTCTTTTCTTTCTTCACCTTGTATCCTACATTGGCCAGTAGGATTAGCAATTGTTGTGTCACAGCCAGACATGTTGCTGCATCTGGCCCTGCTAGGAGTAAATCATCAACATACTGTATCAGAGTCACTCCCTCTGGTAGTTGCAATGCACTGAGATCTTGTTTCAAAGCACGGTTAAATAATCCTGGACTATCTTTGTAACCCTGTGGCATCCTATTGTAAGTGTATCGCTGTCTTTGGTATGTAAAAGCAAATATGTCCTGAACGTTGGGATCCAATGGTAAGCAAAAGAATGCATTAGCTAGATCTATCACTGTGAAATATTTGTGACCTGGATTAAGATTCTGCAATGCTACATGTGGATCTGGAACAGGAATATTTGCAGTTTTAGTGACATTGTTGATTTCTCTTAGATCATGGACCATTCTCCATCCCTTGTTTCCAGCTTTTGGTACGGGCAAGATGGGAGTATTCCAATTTGAGCTGGTGTGTCTGATTACTCCAGCTTGCAACAGTCCTTGAATAGTATTTCCTATCCCATCTATTTGTTCTTGCTTCAATTTGTATTGCGGGCGCCAACATGGCTTGTAGTTGTCTACTAGCTCCACTGAGACTTCATGATTTACTAATCCAACATCATAGTCTCCAGTGGTCCAAAGGTGTGTTGGCACCTGCCTCAGCATTTCTTCTGTGTCTGGATGGTTTGTGTGTTCTCGTCCATGATCTCTGTCCAATTCTTGTTTCTCCAATAGCCCTCGTTCCTGACTATTGTTTCCAATTCTCCACATGGTCTGGTCTGTCGATCGCCACAGGAAAGGTGATTCTGTGGGCAACCATTCTGCGTTTAGTGCCGTCTTTATCATTGGCCCCAGTGATCTGGACTCAGCTCCTATGGCCATGGCGAGTGTGACATGAGGAACAGCTTCTTCAGATAAATTGTACCATTGTTTTTGTTCTGGTGTGAATTTTATCGCTGCTGCCACACCCTGTGGTCCTACGTAGATGTCTTCTACAGTCAAATCTTCCATCTTTCCCTCTTTATCTTCCATCCATGCGTCTTGATATTCTTCATCTGGTCGCCTTAGATAATTATACGTACAGTGTAGGGGATCTTGTGGGGGCCCATAGGGTCCCAGTGTATTTATCCATGGCTTCCATGCCATGTAATTTCTTTGGACGTGGGGAGTATCGATTTCAGTGGTGATTAGGCGGCTCCAGTACACAGTGGTTGTGTCATTTTCTTCATCGTTTTCTGGATTTGCTGCCATCATCATGATTCTCTGTTGTCCGTCATACGTCTGGTAGAGTGGTATTTGGCCTGGAAATTGGATAATCAGTCCATCTGGTGTGCATAGAATTCTTGCTCCTGTTTTTACTAGCAGGTCCCTTCCCATCAGATTTATGGGACAGTTAGGGGCATAGAGGAAAGGATGTTGCAGGAGTTGCTTTCCAATTTTTGTGACCAATGGTACTGTATATTTCTGTACATCAATTTTTCCAGAGTATCTAACTGTCTTGAGAGTGTGCTTTGAGAGTGGAGGTGGTTTTCCTTTCAATCCAGTCAAACAGGAAGCTGTGGCCCCCGTGTCCACCATCATTTCCACTTTCTCTCCCTCAATCTCACAGGTGACCATTGGTTCACTTTGGGCTGGAATTGCGTCACCTGTGATTGGATCCTCTGGGCCTCCTCATTGGTATGGACCACTCCACGCTGTCAGAGGCATCTGGTTCATGTTTGGCACCATCTGGTTCATGTTTGGCACCATTCCTCCTCTTGTTTGTCCCTGAAATCCTCTGCCACCACTGGGTCCTCCCCTCTGTTGATACTGTGTAGGCATATACATGGGTGCTTGTGGCTGCAGTTGGACAGGAGCATACACAGGTGGTTGCTGGAATTGGGGATCATACTGTTGCGTCTGGGGCTGCTGAAATTGTGCAGGATCATATTGCAGTGCTTGTGGTGGGTTTTGCATTTGTTGATGTGGACACTCTCTGGACCAATGGTCTAGCTGACCACATATGTAACATCCTGCCTTCCGACCTCTTCCTCTGCCTTTTCCTCTGTAGCCCCCTCTGCCTCCTTGTTGGTTCTGCATCTGATTTTCCGGCACCATCTGTGTCTGAACTGTTGGCGGCGTCTGCTCTGCGTTCTCTGTTTGTATCAACATCTGATTTGACATTTTCTTGTTTCTATTAGCTTCGGTATCCCTCTCAGCCACCTGCATCTTCAAAAGTCTTTTCGCCAGTTTCTTCGTTTCTTCGTCATCTTCCTTTGTTACTTCCTGGTATTTGATGTCGTGGTGAATGAGATGTAGTCTCCATTCTTCTGGGAGTTTAGCTTCTAACCCCACCACATCTTTAAGGCGTGCCTGGACCGATTGGGGAAGGGCTTTAATGACCGCGTCTTTCCACAGCATTATTACAGCCGGCGAAGCGTCATGTCTTTCTCCAGTGCAGTCCTCCCACACTCCTTCACATCTCTTCAGGAAGGCATGCATGTCTTCTCCTGGTTCTTTTCTCAGACTTTTGAGGGCATGCAAACTGCGTGTTGTTGGGTATATGTGACGAATCGCAGCCCAATACCTCGACCTGATTTGATTGAACGACATGTCATCTGGAGCGTATGTGCATTTGGCCTCGGAATCCACTGTTGTTGCCTCTAGTCTTCCTTCTATCCGTCCAAGCAGGGCCCTCATGTCTCCCAAGGACAGGTGATCTTGGACAGTGTATTTCTCCAAATCATTCACCCACTTCTGACCTCCTTGAGTGAGTGGAGGTAGTTTTGCCACTAATGCTTCCATGTCCCTGTGAGACCATGGTTGGTAGTCTAGCCTTCCTCCTTGAACCACCATCAACGGCATGATGGTTTTCTTTTGTGTTCTTGTTTTGGGGCATGGCTTGGAGTAACATTGTTCGTTGTCGTCACCACCATTATTCTCCCAAGGAGATGCAGAACCGTGTTGTTGATGTGACTGTTCATGGTATAGGGAGTTTCTACTGGCCCCTGATTGGTTACCGCCTTCTCCATCTTCTTTGGAATATTCAGGGGAATAATTTGTTCGGCGTGCTGTTGGAGATTCTTCCCATGGTTCATGTTTACTGGCTTCCTTTTCTCTGCCTTGACAACTTTCGTTTTGTCTTTCTTCCATCACTTTCTGGAACCTTTTCTCTTCTTGTCGTCTTTGCTCCTGAAGTTCTTGGTAATCTTGTTCTTGTCTTCTTCTTTCTGCCATCAGGTTATCATACTCCTCCTCCTCCTTTCGTCTTTCTCTTGTTTCTGTAACTTGTTCGTGTTCCCGTTGCTTTTCCTGCGTGACCATCTCTCCTTTTTTTTGTTGCAAAGAGAATGGCGTGTCTGGCTGAAGCTGAGGGAATCTCGGCTTGTCGTATGATAATGCCTCAGCACCGGGAGGTTCCATGTGGGAACGGAATGACATAGGTGTTCGTAATGTGTTTTGCTCTCTAGCCATGTCTCTCATTTGTTGTATGTTGTAGTCGAAACTGTCCTGCATCTGGTCAGATTTACTGTGTAGCATTTTTATTTCATACTCCAATTCTTTGAGACTTCTTTCTGTGGGGACGTCGTCTAAATTCAATATTCCTCCTGAAACATTAAAAGTTGGGGTTTGTATTGAGGTTTGAGAGACGAGGTCTGCTTTTGTCATGTAAGGAGGAGGTTTTTCAGGCAGGTTTGGATAGAGCTTTGGAGTTTGGATCACTGGAGATTCTTCTGTTTTTTCCGTTGCGTCTTCATTCACTGGCGAACTTGCTTTTTGTCCGACATGCATGTTTGCCATCCCACTAACAGAATACTTTAAATGGAGCATCAGGGCTGTAACTTGTGTTTTCCTTATCGCCGCTTTATCCTTAGCAATCTTTGTTCGACAATACCAAGAGGGTTCTCCGGCTTTGATCCATGCTTGTTGCTCTCGCAGGTATTCTCCATTCTCATAGTCAATTACAGCTTTTCTATGGGCTTTCGTTGGTGCCGGTTGATCATCTGCTGGAAACAGCCCTCTCGTTTGCCACTGTTCTATCAGTGTCTCTATATACTTCCATGTCTTCTGTCTATCTCTTGGAACTATTGTAGCATCTGACCTGATTTTAGGCAGTTGAGCCTTGGTCTCAACTTAGTTTCTTTTGGTGACATGGTACTAGGATAAAATTACTAAGTTATCAAAGTTGCAGCACTAATCCTCCGACTAGTACCTTTGTATTCCTTATAAAAATATCCTATCTCTTCAGATTTTTTTTTTTTTTTCTCAAAAAGTTAAAGATTTTATTTATTTTTTTATTTTTTTTAAGTTAAAGATTTTATTTTATTTTTATTTTATTTTTTATTAAAAAATTAAATTTGCACAATGTTTGGATTTTTTGAAATATGAAAAAGAAATATTGTGCAAATCCAAATCTGGTATGTATATTTCTGAAGTGCATGTAATTATGCAAATATCGTAACTTGTGTTAGCTTCAATACATCTGTGTTCGAATATTCTGGAGTCCAGCCTAAAAGACCATTATGCAAGGTCTCTCTTATCTTAAAAATAGAAACCACATGTGTTCTTTTAATAACACTTAAGATTAGACTTCAGAATATTTTTTCTGATATTATTACTGATTACTCTGTTCCCCTATCTGTAACTCTATGTCTCCTCGTCCAAACAACCTTAAACTGTTTAGTTGACCTTAAATCATTTACGTTATAGGGCTTAAAACCTAAAATCATAATATAAGAGACACTTCATCTAAATGGGAAGAGAATTTCAATATGGTTTAACAATACAGCACAAACACGCCAAAACACATTTGCAAAATCAGAACACTGCAAAAAATAGCCTAAACACACTCGCCAGTAGAGAACACCTCAAACACAGCCAAAACACACATCCACCAGTAGAAATCACTCCAAACTCAGATTTGAGCCAGAAAATACAACACTGCTATTACTAATATCAAACTTCCATCGGTATAAATAACCTGTTTTTAGCAAAATGCACTATTTTCTAGCTCCAACCCTGACAAAAAGTGACCCCTGCCTGGTGATCTTATGTGATCTGCCCTAAAAAAAAATACCCCAATTAGCATTCCATCAAATGGCGACTTGGAGGGTCTTTGTTCTCCTCCCTGTGCTCTAAACAAGATGTCAGCTGAGTTTTTCAACCTTTAACCTGAAGAACAAAGGGATTTGAAAAGACCACGTGTCTCTCTGGCTAGTGTGTGAGAAAAATGGGCCTCAAAACCATTTACGTCTAGATCTCCTATCTAGTCACGTAATATTTGACTTAAGGTCACTATGTTTTATCTGTTCATATTAAAACACGCCATCATGGGACAAATTAAGTCGCAAATCATACACAATCAGCAGAATATCTTCTAATCAAACGCACTTACGTCGCATTACTCGTTGTAATCCATGCGCAATATCTGGTTGCAAATAGAACAGAATAAACACTGAATTTAAAGCCTTAACTTTATTCAGGCCTTTTTTCACTAAAAGGACTTTTTTTAAACAGACTTAACTGTTGATTTGATAAACACTCACTTCCCTCAGACTACGACTGCTTCTCTATGTCTCCTCGTCCAAACGACCTTAAACTGTTTAGTTGACCTCAAATCATTTACGTTATAGCTCTTACAAACTAAAAACGTAATATAAGAGACACTTCATCGAAGTTATGAGTGCTGGTATGACCAACCTTAAACCGTGCATACACTTATCAATATAAAAAAATAATATACAACACACACACAAATTAATAACATGCAGGGTTATTTGAAAGTACAAAAAGTGAAATTAAACTCACGGTGTCTGTGACAAAACAACGCCTCGTGGTTCTAGTGTGATTATTTCTATAAATGTAGGTTTTTTAACATTAAATGCACAGCTGTTTTCAGGATCCGCCGGTCGCCATCAGACACACAAATCTAAAATGGCCTAGTTTAACTAGTGAAGAATTCTGACAATAACTGGTATCTCCTTACCGATTAGTTTTTTGAGCTCAATGTGTGTAGAATGGCGGCGAGCTCGTCGAGAAAACAGCCGGTTGGTTATCTCTCTTCCGTCGTTAAGATCACGTCATGGGTCCCAACTGTTGATATGTCCGTTATTCTCGAGTCCAGAAGAGAAAGTTTTAAAATAAGGAGATCAGTGAGTCTCGACTAAAGTTTCAAAATGTGGGTACTTTAATAAAAAATCAGGCGCGGTGATGTCACAAGCAGGCGGGAGTTAAAAGGAGGAATACAGCTGTTGTCCTCAGGTTTAGGTCAAGAAGAAAAAGCACAACAAAACACATTTTGTCCTTAAATACAGTAGACTGGCTCCTCCCGTCAGCTGGCTCCGTTGTTGATGACTTCCGCTAGTCCCCCTATATCCGAACCCACTTTTTCAAAGGATATTTACATCGTACATTTAACACATGACTAAACACGCCTTGGTTCTACACACTCGCCTGCATCACTTTTTATCTTATTACAACGGCTGATAATATTTACGTTCGGTTTAACATTGAGTTCAAGCTTCCGTCAGTATTTCAGAGATAACTTCTGGAATAGATTTTCAAAATAAACTTGTATTCCTGATTCTGGCGGAAGTCTTTTCAAAATAAAAGCTTAACATACATTTAGCGTGAATACTTCTGTTTTCTCAATAAAATCAACATTTAAGCTAAATTATGCCATTACAACATTGATTTAATTACTAACAGTAGACATCGTCGCAAAAGAATGCGACTCGCATCGTCGCAAAAGAAAAACTGTAAAGGAGCAAATTATGAAGAAAAAGAAAGTGGAAACTAGGAGAAGTCAAACCAGAGTCAATATCGGAGTTGCTTTTCAACTATGGCGACTATTTACGGAGCACACCGAGCTGATATGTAACGTTACCGCAGCCTGCTCTAGCTGACGTAACATCTTTAATACATTTTCACAAAACAAACATGCTAGCTTAAAAAATATAAGCACTGACAATAACTGTGTTATACATTTGTTTTACATTCATTATCATGATCTTGTGCGCGTTCATGTGTGTTGGAGGAGGTGCTCTGTAGGAAGTCTGAAGGAAGGGGCGGATTCTTTTCGGTTGTGTACTTTGGAATTTTTGTGCACTCGAGCCGGTTTCTCAAACTTACCTACTGCTCCTTTAAGTTCTGGTTGTTTTGGTGATTTTCGAGATAAGCATGTCTAGCAATACGGGAGTCTCAATATCCCATAGTGAGACATCGAACGGAGTGTTATGAATGAGAACTATAGGTTACTTACGTAACCCCAGTTCTCAGAGTAACATGAAGTGAGATGTCTCACCAGACGGCCCTTCTTGCTAAGGCGAAGCGAGAAGAGGTGCTTATTTTGAATGACGCTGCGACGTAGCGCAAGCTACTTAAAGGGTGGGTGGATTCCCTGACGTGGACGTCAAGATCACCAGCCAATCAGGATTGGCGTAATGAGATTGATGCTTCTGTTTGCATACGCGTTGAGGCGCATCCCATATACCTAATTCACATCAACGCAACTCCGGTTCAAGCTCCGTGTTAGAGCTTTTCAGGTTCAGAACCGGTTCTTCGGTTTAGCAGAAGCTCTTTTCACACAGCCCAGAGTCCACTGGTAATGCGTCATTGCGTCATCGTTTGCGTCATGACGTTACCATTTGCGTGCCTGCTTCATAAAGCCAAACCGCGCGGATGAAATCAGTTGCATTAATTTCTTATGGCTCTATCTGCAGCTTTTGCGGAGTCATTTCTGTGGTTTACTATATTCTTATAAACAAGTGTACTCGTGTCAATAAAGGTTTTTTTAAAACACAACTGCTTCCGAGATCGGTCTTATTTCTTAAGGTGGACTAAACCATGAGTGTGGAGTAACGTTGTATCTTTCATTTAAATGAACTGTAACCTTCACCCAAGTATGTAACAGCTGTTCTCAAATGAACACGTGAAGTAAAGTTTAATATGTATAGTTTTATAGATTTATAATTAGTTATAATGAGAGGTGATCAACGTGAATGCTCAGGTTCCACCTTAACACGCAGACACGTTGCTTCACCATGAGCAGAAACCTTTATATATACAGTCTATGGCAGAAACACTGAAACTCTGAAACTCTTGTTAAGTTTCTCCATCGTTGTGTACAAACTGGATAAAACGCGGACTTTCTGTTGTTGTTCAGGAGTAGATCCTGTCTCTGCCCCCGCTTCGACGTAAGCGTGACGTATGTGGTGCTTTTGCTCTGGCCGGACAATTTTTTGGTGCTCGAAATGAACCGGATTCCGGAGCTAAGAGGCTGCTCAGCTGCGGTATGAAGAGGAAAACCCGGTGCTTTTCAAGCTCTAGCTCCGGGCCGGCCCTGAAACACCGTTGGTGTGAATGAGGTAATAGTGAGACATCTCACTTCATGTTACTCTGAGAACTGGGGTTACGTAAGTAACCTATAGTTCCTCTGTCCGCCGAGTGCGCGTTCACATGAAAGGGGCGGGGTTAGCAACATTTGACCAATCACAAACATGGAGAAGCGTACTGACAGCGCAGCGTCATACTTACTACTTAATATTAGTCAAATATGAAGACGTTAAACTTTAAACATCCATGACTCAAACACTTTATCCAGGATAAAAGCCACATAGCTGCACCTGCAAGGTGAATACAGCTGGTAAAAGAAAAAGTGTTTGAATGCGTACATTAACAGGTTTATGATATCACTGCCCCGTCTAAGACACGATCTGACTTTAATTACATTTGACTCGAGTGTTTCGTCAACTTAATGTGTTGCTTAAAATAATACTTCTGCATACAGTATGTGACACTGTGAGTGTTGCACGGCCAGATACGGCTCAGCTGACTCAGATAAGGAGATGTATGATACATTATGATGTGATACGCCGCGGACTGTACTGTTACTTTGATCCGGTTACTTATGTTGTGGCAGATATTTAAGTAAGCTTTCTTAACGTTAATATTATAATAGTCAGATTGCTCTGAAGATGGGAGGTGATATTCTATTCACAGGACACGGCTGGCTTGAGCGATCCACTTGATAGCCTTGATATAGATATTATTTGCTTTTCTCACACAGTGAGTTAAGATCTATACCAATATCTTCATCGCTCAGTAAGAAAGCACATTAGTGCATTAGGTAATAAATGTCAAACTATTTTTTAATCTTCCGGGTCACATCCTGTCACAAGCTCCTCACAAAAAGCATTTGGGGAACAAATGTATGCAAAATGTATGAAAAAAAGGACGACGGAAACAAAATGTTTTTGCTTCTATTCTGTACAGTTCTATTGAGTTAGAAGTTCAGTCTGGTGCTTTGTGTTTATACAGTGAATTTAAGAAAATCTATTAATACTAAGGTGACACTTACAATACAGAATCAGTGTGTTCCGATGCAACTGCATTCTGATTCAGATGTGAACACCTAATGTGGTACATTGGTATATACACAAGCACACACAAGTATAGATGGCAAAGACAATATGTGCACACATACAGCTTCTCTCCAGTCTGAGGCACTCCCTATAGTTAGGTTAGGTGGTACATTGAAAAAAAATCTCAATATTTTCAATCCATGGAACTCATCATATTTTAAGAATAACCATCCTTTGTATATTCCTAGGAAGACGTCTTAAAAAGCTGCATGTTTTATATTCAAAAAATACCTTTCACTCTTCTTTAGTGTTTGGTTTGGGAGTCAAGTCTGCAACCCTCTGTGTCCCTCTGTCCAGAGACAACCCTCTGTGTCCCTCTGTCCAGAGACAA
>CALSBZ010037677.1:0-12077 GCA_943591055.1 Gobionotothen gibberifrons | reverse complement strand
AATATGCATGTTAATTAACAACTAGTTGATGGTTAATTTGTGTACCTTAATATAAAGTGTTACCAAATATTGTACTGTACTTGAGTAAAATGTTGAGGTACTGTTGAGTAGTTAAATATGTTGCTACTGTGTACTTCTACTCCACTACAGTTCATAGGTCAATTGTGTACTTCTACTCCACTACATGTATTTAATACCTTTAGTTACTTCACAGATCCGGATGAATGATGTGAAATATAATCAAGTGTTAAATCAGACTTTAGTTCCACCTGGAGTAAATTCACAAGCTACCCTGCAGTATACAAAGTCATTCAAACTAGCTGCACCTTTACCAGCTTTGAGAACACTTTCATGATCAATCATTATAAAACATATCATATTATTCTGAAATGGACCAATCTGCACAATGACTACTTTTACTGTCGCTACTTTAACTATATTTTGATGATCATACTTTTACTTGAGTAACTCTTCCTACACTATGGTATTTTTTTACTTAACTACAAGATATGAGTACTTCTCCCACCTCTGCACACCTGATGTGATAACATTACTCGTAATTGGGGCAACAGAACTACGAGTTAAGGAAGTCGAAAATTGTGCATTTCTCCGACTGAATATGACGCCTTTTGGCCGGCTGTTTGGACAGACTACTCTACTCGTGTCAACGCGCTAACGCGAAAACACTAATGGCAAACGAGCTTTGTCCACATCGAGCCTTGTAGAGTGTCTCTATACTTCTGAACGCTCCGTCCTCGGCACATCTCTGTGTGTCGCTGCAGCGTGTCTGTTAGGCCCCGCCCCTCGCACACAGAAAGACACAGGCTCTTCTGGAGTGAAGAGAGCGGAAATAATGATATTGCAAGTTAGAAACGTAAGATGCATTTTGACGTACAAGACGGACAATTGGGGGGAAATACCCTGCATTTTCAATGTCCGATAGTCCACCATTAACACCTTCGTCCCGTCTCGTCAACGAAAACTAAAAATACATTTCGTCAACGTTTTCGTTATCAAGAATCTATTTTTAGCTCGTCATCGTCTCGTCTTAGTCATGTAAAAAAGGTTGTTGACGAAACATTCGTTGACGAAATGAACACTGGTTTGAAGCCAGACTGAAACTTTTCACGAATGCCATGCGTGGTTAAGAACGACCACAGCTGGAATCTCCGGAAATCAAAACACGATCATATTTCACCATGATCCCAGACAGAAAGTCGGAAAAGTCATTTATGAAATCCTTATTGCACTTTGGCGGATGATGGATGAGGAAATAGTTCAGAGAACAGTGTATACTCGCAAGCGTGGACCCAGGTCTCCGTCAAAAACATAAAATCCAGTCCACGAGAGGTGAAGAAGTCGTTTAACAGGAACGTTTTGTTTGCTATTGACCTAGCGTTAAGCAGAGCCATGCAAAGTTTTGCTCCGGGCTGGCCGAAGGTGTTGTGCGTGTTGAATGCAGCGCGGGCCGGGAGCAGTCAGTCGGGCAGGAGGAGCTGTTAGCGGGCCCAGCAGAGGCCGCGGCTCCGGGAAGACATGCCATGAAATCTGAGGCGTGGATAGGTCCCAGAAGAAGCCGTCAGGTATGCTTTTTGATGGACCAGCGCACCACCACGCTGTCCCCATATTCTAAAGCGCTTTCGGCGAGGTACGATGCAGGGCAAACGGTGCAGGTAAGTGGGAATATCCGACAGTAGAGGGGGAGGGGGGAGTCGATTTATGGTTGCCAGATGTAGGTTTGGGCAGCAATATAAACTCCAATGAGGGTCTAAGGTGGAGGAGGGCTTGGCGATCATAGACGAGCAGAGAAGAGACATTCTGACAAACATAAAAAACTAAAAAAGTGTTTGCGGCGGCGGGTGTTTGCGGTGGCGGGTGTTTGCGGTGGCGGGTGTTGGCGGCGGCGGATTCGGCGGTGGATGTGGTACCGGCGCAGCGGCGCTGTGAAAGTCTACTTTATATACTTTATTGTCCCCGTAAGGAAATTTGTTCTGGACTCCGTCCTGCAGTTCCGCATACATGTACATATACAAACATAGTGGACATTAAAAGACATACACATATAATCAGTCATACACCGTTTGAACAAACACAATACACAGACGCACATACTGACAATGGCGACATTTAAAAAGTACATTTCATTACATTTGACTACATTTCATTTCATGTGAATGTTAAGAAGCTTAATCGACATAGGTAGGAATGAGTGCTTATAGCGGTTCAGCCTGCTCTTGGGAAACCTGAATCTTCTACCAGAAGGTAGGAGCTGGAATTCTGGGTGGAGTATGTGGGTGGGTTCAGACACAATTTTGTTTGCCTGTCTGATGATGGACTACTCGTATATGTTTTGGAGAGATGGGTGTTTTTAACCCCCATAATTTTCATAGCAGTCTGTACCAGGCGAGCGATCTGTGACTTTGACTGCACTGTCAAGTTACCATACCAGGCAGTAATACCATACCTCATGATGCTCTCCGACACTGCATGATAGAACAGTAACATGAACTTCTGGTCGACTCCGAAAGCCCGGAGTCGACGCAGAAAGTACAATCGCTGTTGAAGTAGAGCACAGACCTTGAACATGCGCCTTCCAGCTGAGTGTATTATCTAGATCAGGGGTGCCCAACTTTTTTTGAACTGAGAGCTACTTTTAAAGTTGCCAGTCTGCCGAGATCTACCAGTCCAAATAGAGAGGTGTAGCCATTAGTGACAGCCTACTACCAGGTAAATACACACTTCTACTTGTATAAAACGGACCTTTGTACAATTAATACTTCATAAAATACTGCAGATCCTTTATCTTACCTCTTTCTAATCTACACACATACAAGTATTTAACTGAAGTTACACAACAGTGTTGTTGATACAGAGTTGGAGGTTATTCACACGTCACATACTACAGTGGGTAATGTTTTCAAGAAACATTGAACAGTGCTGCCACATATGACACAGGAAAAAAAGACTGAACCCTTTCTTTGCCATTATATAAAAATAGTGTTGCTACAAAAGTATAAATTAGGCTTACTAATAAGACAACTCAGACCTGAAGCGACACAGGAATCTGCTGCCAAAGTGCAATAAAAAAGACACAATTAATAGAATCAAACCCTTTTTGTTGCATTTTAGTATAAAAAGAAATGCCTTTAAAATAGGATGCAAGCAACACTAGTTTCTTATCCTCAATTGATAATAGACTATAATCAATTTAAGTTTGCATTCTTACCATTTTCCTCTCTGAAGAACCAGCACCTTACCGTGGTAGAGAGGTTTGTGTGCCCTGATGAACCTGGGGGTTGTGTTGTCTGGAACCTTGTGTTCCTGGTAGGGTCTCCCATGGCAAATTGGTCTCAGGCAAGGGGCCAGACTAAGATTGGTTCAAGAAGACCTCATGAAAGACAAAGAACTAAGAAGTGAGGATACCCGGCCCGGAGGAAGCCCGGGGTCCCCTTCTGGAGCCAGGCCCAGAAGGAGGACTCGTCGGCGAGCGTCTGGTGGCCGGGCTTGCCACGGAGCCCGGCCGGGCACAGCCCGAAAAGGTAACGTGGACAACACCTCCGCTTCTCCGTCCCGTGGGCCCACCACCTACAGGAAACAGCGATGGGGTCGGGTGCGCTGCCAGAAGGGTGGCAGTGAAAGCAGAGGGTCTCGACGGACCAGACCCGGGCGACAGAAGCTGGCTTTGGGGACGTGGAACGTCACCTCTCTGGGGGGGAAGGAGCCAGAGCTTGTGCGGGAGGTGGAGCGGTACCAGTTGGATCTGGTTGGGCTCACCTCTACACACAGCGTCGGCTCAGGAACCTTACTTCTGGATAGGGGTTGGACTCTATTCTTCTCCGGAGTTGCTCAAGGTGTGAGGCGCCGGGCGGGTGTGGGGATACTCACAAGTCCCCGGTTGGGTGCTTCTTTGTTGGAGTCTACCCCAGTGGACGAGAGGGTCGCCTCCCTACGCCTGCGGGTTATGGGGGGGAAAACTCTGACTGTTGTGTGTGCTTATGCACCAAACAACAGTTCAGAGTACACGGCCTTCTTGGAGACCCTGGAAAGAGTCCTGTATGGGGCTCCTGAAGGGGACTCTTTAATCTTGCTGGGAGATTTCAACGCACATGTGGGCAACGATGGAGACACTTGGAGGGGCGTGATTGGGAGGAACGGCCCCCCTGATCTGAACCGGAGTGGTGGTTTGTTACTGGACTTCTGTGCTAGTCATGGATTGGCCATAACAAACACCATGTTCGAACATAAGGATGCTCATAAGTGTACGTGGTACCAGAGCACCCTAGGCAGAAGGTCCATGATCGATTTCATTATCGTATCATCAGACCTGAGGCCGTATGTTTTGGACACTCGGGTAAAGAGAGGGGCGGAGTTGTCAACTGATCACCATCTGGTGGTGAGTTGGGTCGAGTGGCGGGGGAAGCCTCTGGATAGACCTGGTAAGCCCAAACGTGTAGTTCGGGTGAACTGGGAACGTCTGGAGGAGGCCCAAGTTCAGGAGGCCTTCAACTCACACCTCCGGCGGAGCTTTTCGGGCATTCCTGTGGAGGTTGGGGACATTGAACCAGAGTGGTCGGTGTTCAAAGCCTCTATTGCCGAAGCCGCGGCGGGGAGCTGTGGTCTCAAGGTCTTAGGTGCCTCAAGGGGCGGTAACCCTCGAACCTCCTGGTGGACACCGGTGGTCAGGGAAGCCGTTCGACTGAAGAAGGAGGCCTTCAGGGATTTGTTATCCCGGGGGACTCCCGAGGCAGTTGCAAGGTACCGACAGGCCCGAAGGGCAGCAGCCTCAGCCGTGGCCGAGGCAAAGCAGCGGGTGTGGGAGAAGTTCGGAGAAGACATGGAAAAGGACTTTCGGGCGGCACCAAAGTTGTTCTGGAAAACTGTCCGACACCTCAGGAGGGGGAAGCAGGGAACCATCCAAGCTGTGTACAGTAAGGATGGGACGTTGTTGACCTCAACTGATGGAGTGTTGGGCCGTTGGAAGGAACACTTTGAGGAACTCCTGAACCCGACAACTCCGCCCTCTATGTTAGAGGCAGAGCTGGAGTATGACGGGGGATCAACACCAATCTCCCGGGGGGAGGTTGCTGAGGTAGTCAAACAACTCCACAGTGGCAAAGCCCCGGGGGTGGATGAGATCCGCCCAGAAATGCTGAAGGCTCTGGGTGTTGAGGGACTGTCATGGTTGACACGTCTCATCAACGTTGCGTGGAAGTCGGAAACAGTACCGAAGGAGTGGCAGACCGGGGTGGTGGTTCCCCTTTTCAAAAAGGGGGATCAGAGGGTGTGTGCCAATTACAGAGGCATCACACTACTCAGCCTCCCCGGGAAAGTTTACTCTAAGGTACTCGAAAGGAGGGTCAGGCCGATTGTCGAACCTCAGATTGAGGAGGAACAATGCGGATTCCGTCCTGGTCGTGGAACAACGGATCAGCTTTTTACTCTCGCAAGAATCCTGGAGGGGGCCTGGGAGTACGCTTATCCAGTCTACATGTGTTTTGTAGACTTGGAGAAGGCGTATGACCGGGTTCCCAGGGAGTTACTGTGGGAGGTGCTGCAGGAGTATGGGGTGAGGGGGTCTTTACTCAGGGCCATCCAATCTCTGTACTCCCAAAGCGAGAGCTGTGTCCGGATCCTCGGCAGTAAGTCGGACCTATTTCCGGTGAGGGTTGGCCTCCGCCAGGGCTGCGCTTTGTCACCAATCCTGTTTGTAATATACATGGATCGGATTTCGAGGCGTAGTCGGGGGGGAGGGGGTCTGCAGTTCGGTGGACTAAGGATTGCACCACTGCTTTTTGCAGATGATGTAGTTCTGATGGCTTCATCGGTCTGCGACCTTCAGCACTCACTGGATCGGTTCGCAACCGAGTGTGAAGCGGCTGGGATGAGGATCAGCACCTCCAAATCTGAGGCCATGGTTCTCAGCAGGAAACCGATGGACTGTCCACTCCAAGTAGGGAATGAGTCCTTACCCCAAGTGAAGGAGTTCAAGTATCTCGGGGTCTTGTTCTCGAGTGGGGGAACAATGGAGCGTGAGATGGGCCGGAGAATCGGAGCAGCGGGAGCGGTACTGCAGTCGCTTTACCGCACCGTTGTGACGAAAAGAGAGCTGAGCCAGAAGGCAAAGCTCTCTGTCTACCGGGCCATTTTCGTTCCTACCCTCACCTATGGTCATGAAGGATGGGTCATGACCGAACGAACGAGATCGCGGATACAAGCGGCCGAGATGGGTTTTCTCCGCAGGGTGGCTGGCGTCTCCCTTAGGGATAAGGTGAGAAGTTCAGTCATCCGGGAGGGACTCGGAGTTGAACCGCTCCTCCTTCGCGTCGAAAGGAGCCAGTTAAGGTGGTTCGGGCACCTAGTTAGGATGCCACCTGGGCGCCTCCCTAGGGAGGTGTTCCAGGCACGTCCAGCTGGGAAGAGACCAAGGGGTAGACCTAGGACCAGGTGGAGGGATTATATCTCTTCGCTGGCCTGGGAGCGCCTTGGGATCCCCCAGTCAGAGCTGGTTGATGTGGCCAGGGAAAGGAAAGTTTGGGGCTCTCTGCTGGAACTGCTACCTCCGCGACCCGACCACGGATAAGCGGGAGAAGATGGATGGATGGATGGATGGATGGATTCTTACCATTTTGTACAATAATTATAATGAATAAGTTCAAACAAACTAACACTTACAGCTGATTAATAACGGTATCTAACTTGAGTTTTTATTATATCAAAAACCTGTTGAAATGCTACTGTTATTTTTACTGTCCCCAAAAAGCGCGTTGGAAGCCTCCAGGAATGCTTCTTTCACTACTTCGCCGTCTTTGAAAGACTTCATGTGTTTCGCAAGAACGTGACTGACACGATAAGATGCTATGGCAGCAGCCTTGCTCTTGTTGTTGGGCCTGGTGAAAATGGACTGCTGTGCATTTAGCTGTCCTTTCAGGTCCCTCACCTTTTGGGAGCGTAGGGCAGAATTAGGAGGGAATTCCGTCTCGGAGCGTTTGTGCACTGTTTTGAAATGCCGCTCCTAAATTACCCTTCTTCGGTAAAGCCACGCTCGCATTGCAGATGAGACAGATGGACTTTGAATTGGAATAGATACAAAAATAATCATCCTCCCACTCGGAGTGAATATTATATATTTTGGGCTTTTTTGTTGTTTTGCATCTGCCATAATTGCGGTCTTGTGTGTGTGCGGACTGTCACTCCTGTTACACGGACAACGTCAGCTAACTGTGCCCACTGCCCACTAGCCACACCCCGACACATGGGGTCCCGCCGGCCAATCACAAAGCTTTGATGTGTTCAAGTGCATTATTCTGTCACAGGAATATTATGTTATAGGACATTAACGATACAACAGAATATTGTTGTTCTATTTTTAGACACATCTAGCGATCGACTGGGAATCTCCGTCGATCGCGATCGACTGGTTGGGCACCCCTGATCTAGATGGACACCAAGGTACTAGGAGCTGACCTGAGTTATGGGTTCATTGTGGATAACCACCGGCCTAAGGTCACCCACTGCCTTTGGGTCCCACACCATCTCCTCAGTCTTCTTCACATTCAGCACTAGATGGTTAAAATCACACCACTGCACAAATCTCTCTATTTCAGAGTGATAAGCCGATGAACTGCTGCCTTTGTGCATTAAGCCAAGGATGGCTGTATCATCTGAGAATTTGATGATATAATTCTCCGGGTGGATTCTTGTACAGTTGTTTGTGTACAGTGTGAAGAGGACCGGGGAGCTCACACAACCCTGGGGGGCTCCTGTACTGATGGTCCGGGGCTCTGAGAGGGCATTGTTGACCCTGACATGCTGAGTGCGAGCCCTTATACGGCTTCTTATGGTTGTTCCTGCAGCCTCTGCTGAGCAGAGAGGAGCTTCAGTGCTCTGAGGAGGTTGGAGACCTGGCTGAGAGTTACAATGATGCAAATGTGCATGAACAATGTAGCAGTCTGTCACATTCCCAGATAATTGCTGGACAAAGTCAGCAGGGAAAGATTTACCAGGATTGTATCCTTGCGAATGAGTACAGGAAGCATGTGTTTGGTTCTTTTAGCTGAGAAGAGCAGAGAGGACAGTAAAGGATACATGGAGAGATGGGATTGAAGGGATAGATTGAGGACGATGAAACATAAATTCTTTATATTTAAAGTTCTATTATCTGTTGTTTGTTTACCTGTTTTTGGTTCGTCTGGTCCTATTTTGAATCAATTGTTATATGACCATAAATAAAAGAAGAAGAAAAAACAAAGTGGAAATTGAATCTCTCATTATTTTTTATTTGAATCACACAAAACATTAATTCTGAAAATGTTTGACTTTATGAAATGATTCTCTCCAGTGTTGGCCCCTATATTAAACCTTTTTGTTATACATATTTTAGTACTTTTCTTTCTGGCAGAATTTATCATTATGGCCAACTACATTTTTGCCTGTATTTTTTTATCACCATGGTCCCTAAATGTTTGTAGAAATGCAGGAAATGGGATTCATAGAGAACATTTTTCTGGCAGAGAGTCCCCCCCACTTCTCAAACCAAAGTTACACCCCTGTGTGCACTCATGTTATGTTTTCATACGCCAAATCAGGCCACTTGCTTTTGAAGGTGACCCCTGATCTCTATATAAATATATAAAATATATAAAAAGAAATTGAACAATTGTTCGGAAATATTTACACACTGTCATTGAAAAGCTCCAAAAGTATACCCTAATATAAAATGGCGATAATTAGACATTGAAATACAGTTGGCAAGAGGATTACATATCTTTTCTGAATTTGTGTCTCAGTCAAGGTTATTTCACAGGTTGGTCTGTGTGCATAACGATCACCTCTGGAGATTGATAACTAATAATTGTGATGACATCACCGAAAAACTAAATTCAACTGAAAACTGATCCAAACTAAACAGTAATATCTACAAAGGACAAGCTTGAATATAAGAGAGCATAATCAAATGCACTAATTTGGTGGAACAGTATTTCGAGGGCCAGTTCAGTCCAGAATGTTTTTCCTGTAATGTGTAATTGTCCATGCAGTGCTTGAATGTTCCTGTAATAGTTGTGTTTGATTGTTCACTGAACCAGCATTCTTACAGCACACAGCCCTGGGCTCTTCCTGCTTGTTGAGGTCAAATATAAAAGCAGCCGCACAAAGAAGCCTTGTTCACACACCTTACACTGCAGACACACAGATAGACAGCTTTGATTACACATATTTATACAAAAGCAGACTGTATTCGCTGTTATTGAGGTAACAATCAAATGAAATAGACAAGAGAGAGATCTGCTGTTCTGAATGGAGGTTCCAGCAGCCAGCGATGGTGTTCACCTGGCTGCATACAGACCCAGTGTGAAGGCAGCTCCTGGGGGGTCAGATGAGTCTAGCTACTACCAGTGTGGGAGCAGCGTAGCATCCCTGGGATCCGATGCTCTAACTGGCTACGAGACTCTGGATGCCCCCCCACACTATGACTTCTACGCCAACACAGAGGTGTACGGCCGACGGAGGCGCTTCAGACCCTCGCTGTACCAGCTGCACGCTAACCCTGAGGTGAGGAGGGGTCTCTGCTTAGCTCTACCCACATTACCAGAATAAAAAAAGATAATCTTAAATAAGTCAGGTTACATAGTTCATCATTTTTGCCACTTATACCTGTACAGTACACGATGCAATACACCCTCGTGCAATTCACGCTTTAGTTTTCTTTCAATGTATTTACATTCTGTAAACAGTACCAGCTACCGCTTAATTTAAATGGTAACTTTTAAAAAAAAACATGGTGTACTTACCTGCTATCTGTTTTTGTTCCTTTTTGTGTTTTTATTATTAATAACATGTGTCATAAGTCTATTCTCTAAAGTCTAAATGTCCCTGTTGCGGGACAAACAAAGGAACTCTGAATCAGATTTTCCTCATAGATACTTAATCCTTGATCTGACAACATTTGCTCCATTCACATCAAATACCATTGTAACCCTAATCTGTAAAACATGCAACAACTGGCTTTTATAAATGATTTAGAACATATTTTATTTTGTATTTTTGTCTGTGTTTCTAGTTTACAAAGTCTTTTTTCTTTTCTTTTTGTTAAACTTGTGTTATTAGCGGACAATAGCAACAGGCAATCTTTTTTTAAACTCCTTAAAGTAGTTTAAAGGAATAATACTGACAACTAAAATAAAATACCTAAAATGTAAAAACTCTGTTTATGTAAAATTGGTTTGTATCATTCTTCATTCCTGTTACAAAGTCTACTCGCTCGTCTAGTGTTGATAATGCATTTCTGTAAAATCTCCATGCAGAGATGAGCGCTTTCACATGCATTTTTATTTGGGGTGGCAGTATTTGGGGCTAAGCTAAAATACATCTGTGGTTAGTGATTAAAGCCCATAAAGATTGGAATTGTTTGTCCTCACTGGTCTAGGCGGACTGTAGACCCCCGGTGTATGAGGAGACAGTCTGTGGACAGCTTGAGGAAGGAGACAGCTCTGAGAAGGAAGAGGAGGGGGAGCAGCCGGAACCTGAACCCACCCGCTTCGGCTGGGTCCAGGGAGTCATGGTAGGGAGGGTTACGCCAGGTTTTGGTCCTTATCTGTAGGTTATAGCTGATCTATGTCTTTATTTACATTTGAGTAAATATACATATTATGTAATATACATGTTATTATTTGTGTAATGAAATGTGCCTTTGCTTTCAAAACCTCCATTAATAATTGGCAAGACTTCCATCATTCTCGACCAGAAAGGTCTAAGGAAAAGCCTCGATTTGATCAAAAATCAAAAAGCCTTGCACCTAAATAATTCAGATCAGCTCAGGACTAACATCCTCACATTTTATTTTTTATTTTGGTGAAATGTGGTTTTTAATGTGTAGTGTTATTTGTTCTTGGTTTACTTAAGTAAAAATTCCAAAAGAACAATTGAATGAAGTCAAAAAACTATAACTGTCTTTGATCCAATCATGATTAACTGAGCTGACAGCAATCATTGATGTATGATAATAGCATCATAGAAATGTTCCATTCACCAGTTGTATTCACACCATTTTGAATATAAAATCGAAGGGGTAGAAACACATGAAAAAAACATAAATGTCATATATCCTACATTTGAGATTTTACTGGAGCCATAACGTTTATTTATATAGCACCTTTCAACACAAGGCAATTCAAAGTGCTTTACAAAAATTAAAGACATTAAGAGCATTAAGAAACATATTATAAAATGGCATTTAAAAAAACTGATTTAAAAGCAGAGATTATAAAACATAAATAACACAGATACGTGAATAAAAGTTACAGTGCAGTATGAGATATGAATATATCAATTAAAAGCAACGGCAAAAAGAAAAGTCTTCAGCCTGGATTTAAAAGTAGTAAGAGTTGCAGTGGACCTGCAGGTTTCTGGGAGTTTGTTCCAGATATTTGGAGCAAAATAACTGAACGCTGCTTCTCGGTCAGTGTATGTTTTGGTCATTGGATTTTCTTTTCACAAAAGGATATTCAAAAACCAAAAACGAGTGGATGTTTAATTTTCGTTTTAAAATTGAAATGCAAGGCGTTTTTCTTTAAAGGACACATGTCATGCTTTTCCGGTTATTACCCGTCCCCTTGTGTGTTATGAAGGTTTTTATGCATGTAAACGGTGTGTAAACGGGTCGTGCTTACGAAAGCATGTACCCGGAACTAAATGGACCAATCCAGAAGAGCTATGGCCACACACCCAGCGGTGCTGGCCGCACCCTCTGCCAGCCTAACATGTACTGTTGGATGCCGGATTTGTACAGCGTAGGACACTGAAGGAGGATGCTGTTCCTACTTTGTTTGGACCAGCGGGAGATTCGGGTACACAACCTGTAAGTATTCATTGTTGTTTGTGTATTTATGATGTTTAAAACAATCAAGCTATATCTACCACAACTGTGAAAATGGGTAAACGTTTTTTGGGGTGCTAAGCCATTGACACGGTGCTAACTGGGCTAACTCAGTTGCTAACGTTTACATATATAAACTACAATGTCAGCAGATGGCCTTACATGTTTGTCATGGCAGGAGAATGTCTGCATTCACACACGGAAT
>CALSBZ010037675.1:0-13323 GCA_943591055.1 Gobionotothen gibberifrons | reverse complement strand
TTAACTGCTGTTAGTTCTATTATGGCATTGTGCATGTCGTGAGAGGTGTATGTTGCTGTGTGGGGAATGCTTTCCATTATTGTGGCCAACTCTGCATCTTTGTGCAGCGTATACTCAAACAGCGATAGGAAGAGCCCACTGCCTGACTCGGACTCGGACATAGTTGTAACTTGTTGATTTACAGCACTTTGTTCAACTCTGTTGTTTTTAAATGTGCTATAGAAATCAAATTGATTGGATTGGACATGCTGTGGAGTGAATCATGGTCACCTCTGAGAGGGAGTTGGTTGACAGCTAAAAAAGCTATAATATCAACGGCAGCTGACACGTAATAACGGTTCCGTGCCAACTGATCTGCACCAAATTACTAATTTCCTTATTTGTTTCCTCGCGTATCTCTCTCTCCACAAACTCTCACATGAAATGTGTTCTTTTGATGCGGCATGCCTTAGCAGTCCTTTATCAGTCTGTAATGCGTGTTTCCAGTCGCAAAAACCTTTGACAGTAAAAGCCACATCAAATGAAGACGTATTTATTTTAAACTGTCTACAGGGGAAACAAAAGGCTGCGTCTGCTTTTAACGAATATTCCAGTTTCACCTGGTTGGGTTTATTAACCAAGATCATCTGGGGCTGTTGGTCTTTGAGCGGTTGCTGGCCCAATAGTACCTGTTGATGTGCTGCAAGGTAGCATCTGTAGTGGAGGCAGCGGCACGGAGGAGGAGGATGCTGGCGGGTGTGGTACAGGGTGTGGCAACGCAGGTGGTGATGGTACGGGCACAAGGAGCTGTGCATCGGAGGACAGCTGGCGGCCGCCTTGATGAGTCAAGGCTTAGGCTCGCTAACTCAGCCCCGGGGTTTGCCGAGGTCAAGCTTGTGGCATTAAGGCGTGCTGCTGCAACGGCAGGTGCAGGGTCGCCAGCAGCACCATCGGCTGCAGTGCTTTCATCGCTATTTCGTTTTAAAGGTAACATGTCATGGCCATTTCCACTGATCATAATTTCATTGTTGAGGTATACTAAAATAGAAAAATACTGTGCAATTTTCCAAACTCACATCGGTTTCGCATACAGCATCTCTGTAAAGTATGTGTATTCAGCAGTATTCACTTTCTCCACTAAACGGCTCGTTGCCGCTTCCCCCCCTTTTTTGTTTTAGTTACTATCTGACATCACATACATCGTAGCATAAAAGTTCACAGTTTATTTATAATAAAAAAATATCCGGTCGGATTAGCTAGTGACTAATCCGACCGGCCCGTTTAGTCAACGGCCCACCGGGACGATGCCCGGTATGCCAGATGGCCAGTCCACCCCTGGGTGAGAACCGTTCTTGTTATCGTTCAATCGTTTGTCCGCACTCACTGCCTGCCAAAATCCACTCGCCTTTTAAAAAGCTTGATTTTGTTCCCCAAAACGTATTCTGTGAAGACCTGCCCCTAATCTGACTGTATCTATCTCCGACACGGAAGCCCTGTCTGCTCCTCACAGCAGCTCCTCACAGCAGCTCCTCACAGCAGCTCCTCACAGCAGCTCCTCACGAGCAGTTGCACGTCGAGAGAGAGAAGTCATAACAAGTGGTACAGGACAGGTAAACAACGTGTTTTTCGGATGGAAAATGAGCCAAACGCGAAAACGCAGTTGGATGCACTTCAACCAAAACCCAGGCAGTGATAAAGCGCACCATTTGTAAAGGCAACATATCCTTTTAAGCAGGGTCAACTAATAATCTCCATCGCCACTTAAAAACACAGTATCTAATATTAAGAGTGGCATGAATTTCATTCAAGGCAAGGCAACTTTACTTACTTGACACATACAGAGGGTAAATTCAAAGTACATTCACTGACACAAATGACATGGATATGGCGTCACCTTGTGTCATGTTTACAATGCAGATTATTGACATTAGGTCTGGCAATACAGTCAATCATTATCCTGGTGATTATTTCGCAGATAAACCTAGTAACCCCGCCCCCTTTAAAAAAAACGTCTCTTTTGAACGACTCTTTTGAACGGCTCTTTGAAAGGAACGGAGCCATAAGATCCGGCTCCCTTCAAAGAGCCATAAATCCCATCACTTGCGCTCGGCCTGTCACCACTACCACCATCCGTCCCCCTGCCCGATCTGTACTGCGCAGTGCGAGATGGTCCGCCTACATACGGCAACTCTACTAGGACACTTGACACAGTGGCCTTTGGCAAAGCAGAAAAAGAACCGAGAGAGATGAGTTATTGTTATTACAACGTGAATTCACCATTATTTAACAACTATTTTTATTGGGTTCTTTTATTTGGTGTTAAGTACATTGTCAGAATAAGTGAGAAATGGATTTAACTTCTTAGACGGCCATATGCCATACATTTTTGCATACATTCAGAGTAAATATTTATTCAGTATGATCGCTGTCTAACAGAAGTTAAATCCATTTCTCACTTATTCTGACAATGTACTTAACCCTAAATCTACAGTAGCCTACTTCGTTTTGTAGCTAATTTGTACTTCTACCCGATACAATACAATTCAGAGGTAAACAACTTCCTGTCAACACACCCAAACCTTCTATTTTTTTCTTCCGGTGGGTGTCCGCCACCTACCGTATTGGAGTGTGGACCAGAATTATGTATCCCAAAAAAGTAAAAAAAGACAAGAAAGACAAATAAAATGTTAAATTCTCATTTATTAATTCAGTTCGTCTTGGATAATTTCAAAGTCCCGCTGACCAAATGTCTAATATCTCTTTGAGTGTTGGCTGTTCCACTCCAAGCTTCCTGATTTCTGTCTTTTTATAGTTTGTCTTGCTTGTCTGTATCTGTAATACAGAATAACATGTTCTACCGTTTCTTCGACCAGGCAATGTTCACATAATCCGTATGGATGTTTTCCTACTAAATGTAAGGTTTTGTTCAGTCTTGTATGTCCTAATCTTAGTCTTGTTAATACATTTTCTTCCTTGGTGCTTCTTTTGACTGTCCTGCCTTTGTTGATTTTTTACACCCTATCCCGTGACTTAAATACCTGTGCCATAGGGAATCGTACAGCCGCACCCTCTGGCACAAACTGTGAATAACACCCAATTGTGACAAGCTTAAAACCCAAACATGAACTCACAACAATAAAAAACGGTGGAGTTTACTAATGCCGTACTGTATTATACCATAATCATATATCACAGTGTGTGTGTGTGTGTGTATATATATATGGGATACATTGCAAAGTGGCACCTCACTATTATGTGAATGTACAGCGCAGACTCATACAATGAACTGCTGTTTCTCAACAGGGTGTATAATCTTGGTGGCTTCAGACCCTTGTCTGTCTAAGGAGTATTCTACAAGAGCTGGGCGATGTTGTCCAATGTGCAAAATAGGTAAGGTAATATATGTAACAAGTATTCAAACATCAGAAGCAAGTAAGAGCATTTTAAAATATGAATTTAACTGGGCTTTGCTCCCTGAAGTGCTCCATCAGAGACCTGAAACCCTGAAACGGGATACACTTATTGTTACTGACTCTAATCTTCATTTTGTAATTTGCCTTCATGTCTTGATGTTGAGATGCTGACAGAGTGTTTGTGTGTTGAACAGGGACCTTTGTACAGATGGACTGCACGTCACATGCAGGCACACTCTGCAGGGGCTGCGAGAACGGGACTTTTATGAACAAATCCAACAGACTCGATAAATGTTTCACATGCACCTCCTGTGACTCAGGTAATCTTTAATGTGTTTTTATGATCATGTCTTTGTAATCTTGTATGACAGTAACAGTGGATATCTTGGTGTCTTTGGACTTTGTTACATTAAAAGTCATATTCAATATAGACCAATAATAATTAGGGCCGGGACTCGATTAAAAAAATTAATCTAATTAATTAGAGGCTTTGTAATTAATTAATCGAAATTAATCGCATTTTTAATCGCATATAAATATTTGACCTGAGAACAGTGAGAAGCAATTTTTTTCACATGAATTTTAGTATACCATTGAATAATGACTGAATGCTTAAGCAACAAAACATTGTTTATTTTTTTTCAAGGTGGTACTTAACCAAGACCAACAGGAAAGTGCAATTGTTGCCATAAAGTGTAGCAATAGCATATTTAGGAATATAGTACATTTCAGAGATTCAGGTAGCCTATAGGTAGGTAGACCTTCTGTAAACTATAACACTTTGTTTTTAAGTAAAACACAATACTTGCAAGTACATTCAGAACATTGGAAACCCTGACTATTAGAAAACATCTCTCTGTTGCTTCAGAGGCCATAACAGACTTTGTTGATTTACCAACAGTTTTTTGCAGCCCCTTATCTTCTACCACTCCAAGTGGTCTACAGTCGAGTGCAATCCAGTGAGCCAGGGAGTTGGTTATTTGTTCAGACGTGGACTTAGTTATCCTGGCCCTGAAACCAGTCATCTGGTTGAGTGTGGGTTGGGTGTGGGTCCTCCTTGTACTCGGAGTCGGGCTAACGTCCACGCTAGCTGCTATATGTTTAGCATTGAGGTGATACTTGAGGCTTGATGTGCTGCGGTGATATGCGAATTCCTTTTTGCATAATTTGCACACCACCGTGCTCTTATCGACGCTTCCATCCGTCTGTTTTTTAAAACAAAATGTCCCATCCACGGAGTCAACCAACGCGGTCTCATCAGCTTCTTCGTTCATGTTTGAATTGTTCACTGTGGTTTGTTGTTGTCTGAAGTCATGAACGTTAGTTGGTGCTCCAGTATAATCGGTACGCCTGAAACTCATCCAGTGAGAAACGTTCCGCGGTGCAAAAATAAGTGCGATTAAAATGCGTTAATTTTTTTTAACGCGTTAATTTTTGTGTAATTAATTAATCTTAATTAACGCGTTAAAGTCCCGGCCCTAATAATAATACATGTAGACTTCATCTAAATATTTGTTTCCAAAACTCCAAGTCCATTGAACGCATCATTATTTTCTGATAAACTGTCGCTCGATGACAAATGATTGGACTGAAATATAACAGGCTATTTAACTTTTTTGTAAGTGCATTTAATAAGACGTCTATATTCCATCCACAATTCTGTTATTTCCTGCTTTAACATTTCATTAAACATTTTTTTATATATATCAACATTTTGATATAACATGTTAATATATATATCAACATTTTTTAAATGAAGTCAAGATGTGTGAGTTGAATTTTAAATATTTGTTTGCATACATTGACTGTTTCAATCTGTTTGTTTCTTTAGGCCACGGTCTCTCTGGCATGCAGGGCTGTTCAGAAAGAACTGACACAGTCTGTGAAGTTATAGATGGGTATTTCTGCAAAGATGTAGATGTGACAGGATGCAGTGCGGCACAAAAACATACACAATGTGTACCTGGTGAGAAGATAAAAGAACCTGGTAAGTCAAATGCACACTCTCCTGACAGTTTACATGCTCACTGAAGTCCTGGTCTGAGGCTTATCCTGGTTTTACTCATGGGGTGGCTCAGTCTGTAGGGACTTGGCTTGAGAAGCCAAAGGGTCGCCAGTGTATATCGGGTGTGTGTGTGTGTTCATAAACTAACACCAGTGCAATACTAAACTTCCCCTCAGGGATTACTCAAAGTTGATCTTGATGTAAATCTTCATTTTTACATTACACAAAGTATCAGATAATAATTACTTCGAATACATCACTTTTGATCAGACTTTTTACCTGACTATAACCCGAGGTGCAGAAGCTCACATGACAGGCAGTAAACAGAACCCCTCCTAGTTTCTTTATGAGTCCTGCAGCTATCACCTGAGGGTTTCTGAGACAGATATGATGACCTCCTCGCACCTTTCAGTAACCATCCTGAAAGATAACCCTTAAATTACTCTCATCTTAAAATTATGACTGAATGAACTTTTAGACAGTGAGGACTGATCTCCTGCAGAGTGAACGTAAAAACACTAAATGAAGACACTGATGATGATGGATCATTACTGGATGTTGGCTGCTGTGCTGTGTGACTAATCTCTCCTGTGTGCCTGTCTCTAAGGAACCAGCAGAATGGATGCACAGTGTGAACCCTGTCAGTCTGGCTTCTTTTCAGAGCATGGTGTGAATTGCACAGACTGGACAACGTAAGGCTTGGTTTGTTATGGCATTACTAAAACAAGTAGGGCTCTTCCTGCCCTGCAACATGAAATGACCACTTTGTTTCTGCAATAATTGCTCCAAAGAAGTTGTGATTTGTGGCTTTATTTGTGATGGACTAATCTTTCCCATCCACACGAGATTCAAACATTGCCAATCCTCCAGTTTTATTTGATTTGGTCACAAAACATAACTCTCAATAGACCTTTTCCAAATCTTTGCATTTTAAAATTGATTTGATCAGTGTCCTTCTCTGTACTTTTAACATCATTATAAAGTATAAACTGTGTCAAAGTTTTAGGCAGGTGTGAAAAAAACTGGTAGGTTGTTCCAAACATCTTGGAGAACTAACCGCAGATCTTTTGTGGATAGGCTTCCTCAAATCCCTCTGTCTCTTCATGTAGTCCCAGACAGACTCGATGTTGAGATCAGGGCTCTGTGGAGGCCATACCACCACTTCCAGGACTTTTTGTTCTTCTTCATGCTGAAGATAGTTCTTAATGACATTGGCTGTATGTTTTGGGTCGTTGTCCTGCTGCAGAATACATTTTCTTCTGTAGACAATTATTTCAATCAGTCGAGAGCACAAGCTGCCATTGATCTGCATCACAGTTCCTATGTTTTCCAGCATAGTTGAGTCGCTTGGCCTTGTTTCCATGTCGGAGGTATTTTCTTTTTGGCTATCTTCCACAAACTCACCTTGGTAGCAGAGTTTGGATGTTCCTCACCCAGTTTTAAGCCTCCTACAAAGCTGTTTCAGTGAATGACTGTGTTTAAGGCTGCAGCCACACAAAGACGAAACAGGTCGTATCCGCTACAGTTCTCTCTCTTATAGACGGTTCGGCCACAGGAGGCCGACACGGAAACGCAGATAACGATAACGGGTCCCAAGGTGGGTAGATCTGCGGACGCAATGCTCTGGGGGGCCGAACGGCTCCGTGTGTACGTCCTATACCAGTGACCACCAACTGGTGGCCCGCACGACGGGGGTGACTGCGTTCGCCCCCCACCCATTTTTTTGTTTTTTAATTACAACGTCTCGTGAGTAAGGTGCAGTACCGGAGTCCAACAGAGAGGCAGCAGCTGCGGGACAGTAGACTGCGTACTGCGAAAGCTTCCCTGCATTGAAGAAGTGATCCTTCGTTGTGAAGAGTCTGCTTCGTGCGTGCTCCGCTAGTGATGGGATTTATGGCTCTTTGAAGGGAGCCGGATCTTATGGCTCCGTTCCTTTCAAAGAGCCGTTCAAAAGAGTCGTTCAAAAGAGCCGTTTTTTTTAAAAGGGGGCTGGGTTACTAGGTTTATCTGCGAAATAATCACCAGGATAATGATTGACTGTATTGCCAGACCTAATGTCAATAATCTGCATTGTAAACATGACACAAGGTGGCGCCATATCCATGTCATTCATGTCAGTGAATGTACTTTGAATTTACCCTCTGTATGTGTGAAGTAAATAAAGTTGCCTTGCCTTGAATGAAATTCATGCAACTCTTAATATTAGATACTGTGTTTTTAAGTGGCGATGGAGATTATTAGTTGACCCTGCTTTAAAGGATATTTTGCCTTTACAAATAGTGCTCTTTATCACTGCCTGGGTTTTGGTTGAAGTGCATTTAACTGCGTTTTCGCGTTTGGCTCATTTTCCATCCGAAAAACACGTTGTTTACCTGTCCTACACTTGTTATGACTTCTCTCTCGCGCGTATTCCTTCCCCCCACCCACCCCCCCCCCTGTGAGCCCAGTGTGCTCTGATTGGTCAAGCGACGTGCAACTGCTCGTGAGGAGCTGCTGTGAGGAGCAGACAGGGCTTCCGTGTCGGAGATAGATACAGTCAGAGTAGGGGCAGGTCTTCACAGAATACGTTTTAGGAACAAAATCAAGCTTTTTAAAAGGCGAGTGGATTTTGGCAGGCAGTGAGTGCGGACAAACGATTGAACGATAACAAGAACGGCTCTCACCAAGTACGACTCGGTTCCCCTCGTTCATACCAAAGAGCCTCTCAAAAGAATCGGCTCGTTCGCGACCGACACATCACTTCGCTCCGCACCACAGCAGTAGCCCCGCTGTGACAGAGTCCAACAGACAGGCAGGAGCTGCGGGACAGTAGCCTAGAAGCAGGGTTGGGTTGTAACGGAATACATGTAACGGTGTTACGTAATCAGAATACAAAAATCAAGTAGGCTAACTGTATTCAGCTGGCGTTACATTTGAAAAACGAGTAATCTGATTACAGTTACTTTCGTAAACCTGAAGTGAATACTTATTGGAATTATTGGTGGAAAAGATTACTCACAAAATGTAACCGGCAGAACTGTGTGCACACTGCACAGCGCTGCAGCATGTCTGTGAGCGAGAGAGAGATGCGGCGTGTCTGTGAGGCCCCGCCCCCGCACGCAGATGAGAGAGAGAGAGAGAGATCTCTTTTTAAATATATTGAAAGTTAGAAACGGAGATGGTTAGATAACATGTGCAAGATAACGTTTATGTAGCATTTCTTTAATGTCGAAATGATGACATTTCATAACGGGATCAAATCAAAGTGAATGGCCTGCTGCTGCTGAATGCATGGGGCAAGGGACTGGAAAACGTTTTAAAAGTTATTATATATTTTTAATAATGATAATTCATTCTATTTAGGGGCGCCTTTCAAAGCACCCAAGGACACTTTACAATTCATAACATATTCCAAGGAAAGGTTTTAAGACAGTACAAAGAATGCAGTCCGCGTGATGTTTTTTATGTGGGGTGCAGATGAGAGGGAGCTGTCCAGAATGACACCAAGATGTTGTGTTTGAGTTCTTGATAAGCCATTAAAACAGTAAAATAAGTGTCTCCGGTTCACCAAAACATACCCATCTGTTATGGAAAAAGAAAGTATTCTAAAAGTAATCTGAATACGTTGACACGTCACTGTAACTGTATTCTGATTACTTTCAGAGCATGTATTCAGTAACTGATTACATTTACAAAGTAACCCTCCCAACCCAGAAGTGATCCTTCGTTAGCGTGAAGAGCTAAGTTAACACTACACTTCATTTAAGACACTTAAACGGAGCAGTGGCTGCGGGTTAGGGTTAGCTGCTATATGCTAGCTTTTGCGGCTAGCGGTTAGCATTTTCAATGGAAATATACATCGAAACATCATGCAGCAGTGGCTGTGATCGTTGCTATGGAAACAACATGACGGAGAAAAATATATATATACGTCAAATTGACGCCGGATATGACGTATATGACGTCACGGATGAGACGGATATGCACCCGAGCCGATATGGCACCCCGAGCCGATATGGTACTGACACGGGGGGCCTTTCTCATTTCATCAAATCCCCCTCCTCGACTCCTCGGTCCTCCGATAGTGACCCGGTGTCAGTACCATATCGGCTCGGGGTGCCATATCGGCTCGGATGCATATCCGTCTCATCCGTGACGTCATATACGTCATATCCAGCGTCAATTTGACGTAAATATATTTTTCTCCGTCATGTTGTTTCCATAGCAACGATCACAGCCACTGCTCCGAGACTTTGCACACGGTTTTCACAAACATTTTCACACGCTAGGAGTATGGGAGTTCTATTAACTTCACCTTGATCTGTAGATGTGATTTGATGTGTCGTGTGTCCCCCAACTCCTCTCCAAAGTTCAAATATTTAATAAAGTAGTTTCCTGAATTTTCATGCCCAAAGCCCAGCACTAGGCCCTGGGTAAATCAAGAGGCTGATCTCGGGCACTTTTCTCCACTTTCCCTGGTGCTAGAAACTCAAGTCAGGCATCCCTGGAATTGTCTCAGAGAGTAGATGATCAGTGGGGCCTTGTTTTTACTGAAACATGATGTTTCGATGTATATTCCCATTGAAAATGCTAACCGCTAGCCGCAAAGCTAGCATATAGCAGCTAACCCTAACCCGCAGCCACTGCTCCGTTTAAGTGTCTTAAATGAAGTGTAGTGTTAACTTCCTGTTTGAAGTTGTTGCTATGGAAACAACATCACGGAGAAAAAAGTAATATCTTCTACATGTACTAACGGACAAAGTAAAGAATGAAGTGTAGGCTATGTTTAAATGTTCGGAATTTGACCGTGTATGATGGTCCTCTTGAGTTGCCGTACAGCCAATGGCGTACAGCCATTGCTCCGTTTTCATGTTTTTTTTACATGTTTTTCACAAACATTTTCACACGCTAGGAGTATAGGAATACGTCCATTCGGTTCGTCATGATCTGAAGATGTGATTTGCCCGGAGCACCCCTGGGTAATCCGTCCCCCTGCCCGATCTGTACTGCGCATGTGCGAGATGGTCCGCCATGGTGGAGAACTCCGGACGGCAACTCTACTAGGACATTTGACACAGTGGCTTTTGGCAAAGCTGAAAAATAAAACTCGAGAGAGACGAGTTATTGTTATTACAACGTGACTTCACTATTATCTAACAACTCTTTTCATTGGATTCTTTTATTTGGGGTTAAGTTTATTGTCAGAATAAGTGAGAAATGGATTTAACTTCTGTTAGACAGCCATATGCCATACATTTTTGCATACATTCAGAGTAAATATTTATTCAGTATGATCGCTGTCTAACAGAAGTTAAATCCATTTCTCACTTATTCTGACAATAAACTTGACCCCAAATAAAAGAACCCAATACAAATAGTTGTTAAATAATAGTGAAGTCACGTTGTAATAACAATAACTCATCTCTCTCTCTTTATTTTTCAGCTTTGCCAAAAGCCACTCTGTCAAGTGTCCTAGTAGAGTTGCCGTCCTGGCGGACCATCTCACACATGCGCAGTACAGATCGGGCAGGGGGACGGATCGGGTAGTGACACAGCCAATCAGAGTCATTGGAAGTGACGTCATTGGTAAGCGACGGATATGCACCCGAGCCGATCCTGTACCTCGAGCAGTCCCTGTACCGACACCGGCATATGTACTACAGCGTCTCCAGCGGGTCGAGCCGTCTCGTGTGAAGGGACACGTTTATTGAGCCGTATCCGGTTAGTTTTCGTTATCGTCTCCTTGTGGCTCCAGCCTAAACCTACCTACCTAAAACTGATGGTCATTAGCCCCTGTTCGGTATAATTGGTTGATCATACCCCTGACTGTAATCCTACAAAATCCCTGACTTTGTGCAAGTGTACCTGTAGGAAGTGATGCCGGTTTGAAAGCAAAACCACATATTGATTTGATTTAGATTTTTCTTTTGTTCGTTCAAGTTGCATTTTGTGAATTGATAACAAATAAAGATTCATAATTTATATTTTTGAAAGCATTCTTAGTTTACAGCATTTTTTCACACCTGCCTAAAAATAATGTATATATTTTTCAAGTTTCATTTCAAACACAAAGTACTGAATCTGTTTTTAATTTCTCTTTTCCCAGGTGCTCAGAAACCCAGGTAAAGCTGAAAGAAGGAAGCAGGAGCAGCGATGTTGTCTGTGGACGTTCAAGAAGTCATTACATTGTCATACCATCAATATTATTGTTGGTATTAACAATTGTTGCGCTCTCAATTAGAGGTTAGTGCTTGTTTTCCATACTCATTTCGAACATCATTCCCTACCATTTTGTGTTACCGTTACTTGGAGTGAATGGATATTAACTTTTTTTTCAACTGACCCTTTCAGCTGTATCTCTGGCAGGGGCCAGCGGCTGCATCTCCAGATCAGATGGTCTCAAGCAATGGCTAAATGTACTTTGCAATATAAAAGACAAACACATTACAAATTGTGCATGCTTACTTTTGATTGTTTTAAATTATATTGTGGTTTGATAATATTTCTGTATTTTCTTTTTCATAGCATGGGTACTCCTCAGAAGCTTGATGCAGTTACCGCCGCCTATATGCCACCCCCAGCCTAACCTACATTGTTCTAACATCTTACTCATCAGAAGACCAAAACCCAAAAGATCAAATACATTCCATATTTTGTTTATAATGTATTTTCTTAATGTTTGTATGTACCATATAATCTTTGTATTTGTTAAACCACTTGTAAATAATAAAAGCGTTTTGTAATATAATATATAATAACAGTGTTTTGTCTTTTGATTGCCCTCATAATGTTGGTTCAGCAGTAGCATATAATATACAATGTGATCAAGTCAAGTTGTCTCAATGTGCTGTTAAGGTGTACTTTAACTAAGACGCAGTGAGAACACTTGATATGCCATCTCTTACTCCTCATAGTGTAGGTCACCCCAGTGTTTGGGTAGTGTTCTGCACAATTATTACATACATATGGAAATCACCTATCGAACATTTTATTTCTTCCATAGCACAGACCCCAGGCTACCTTAAACCAGTGGCGTTTTTATATGTTCGAAAGTGGTGGGGCACAAAAAACGTAGATGTCTATATATAAGCTTCTGCAGTGACGTGCAGTGAGGTTCATGGCCGGTGAGGCACTGGCACTGACTCTTCAGGTTTACAAATATTATATTTTGATCTAAATCAAAATATAATATTATTTTCAAAAGCTTTTTTTGTCTGATGCTTCGACTAATTTTAAACAGACAGTTCAACAAAAGGATACCCAAACAATGTAATTTTATCATTTAAATATTGAATTGTTCTCTCTTAGTAAGATCCCATGTTCACCTTACCTTGACTTGAAGATGAAGTCCATTTGCCAATCACTCTGGACACAAATCTCTATTACTTTTTTTTGGATCAGGGACACTGTAGACACTAATTAGAAGAACACAGACTAAAACAGCAATGTACAGACGAATCAGATGATTAAACATGATCTTAAAATATATTTTATATTTATTTTTTGCATTTTGTTATCATTATTTGTAATACTTTCTGCTGACACTAGGTGGGGCTGTACCTGCCCCCAATGACCAGTCACCACTGCCTTAAACTAATATATAGCAGTAGATAAAGAAATAGAATCTCAACTTAATGATAGATCCGCAGACTGCACCCAAATCTAATTTAAAAGTAAAAACTTTCCTCAGTGCAAAACGGCCTAAGGAAAATACGTATGTCCTCAGAGCATAACAAGGATTGTATTCTGCTTGATGTTCAGACAGCTAATAAGAAAGCAATGTTGTTATTCGATAATCTGCACTCAGATCAGAACAGATATTTGCTCACACAAGGAAGACCTTTACAGCTTTGATCAGAATGTTAGTGCTCAGCCATCACGGTCACCTTAAGAAAGATTAAGAAACTGTGAGTTTAAATGAAACACCTTTTATTTAAAGTGGCTTAG
>CALSBZ010037673.1:0-17194 GCA_943591055.1 Gobionotothen gibberifrons | reverse complement strand
TTTCCTCCTCCACGGCTTTGCACGGAGGAATGTCAGTGGAAGACATTTGCACTGCTGCATCTTGGTCTTCCCCCTGTGCAGTTATTCAATTTTATTTGAGGGATGTCTCTCATTCCTCTCTGACGCACCATGTACTGAGTGTCCTGTCAGAGTGAGTGATGACCCAGCTGTGCACCTCTCTCCTGCCTCTCGGCACACGGAGAGCGGCCCTTTTCCCCTCTTATGAGAGGGATGTTTCCTTTTTTTCCTCTGACACATTTTTGGTACGGAGTGTCCTGTCAGAGTGAGTGATATAAGGAATCCAGCTGTGCGCTCTCCTGCCTGTCTGCACGCAGGGAGCTGCTGTTCCCCCTCTTTTGTCGCTGGACAAAGTGTGACCTTCGTCTCTACTTCTCACAGCGGCGGGTATGTATTGTTCCCAGCCTTCGTCCCCTCATGGTAAATATTCATGTTATGCTATATTCCAGGGACTGTGATGCGCCATTCGCATGGCGCAATAGGCATGGCGCAATAGGCATGGGATATTATCTGAGCAGGTGTGTCTGTGCTTCTAGTACCGGGCGGACCCAGTGGGGTGCAGACTACATCTTGCTTCGCCCTTAACCCAATAGCGATAGCCTTATAGGGCGAAGCCATATACGAAATAGAACTGAGGTTACCTACTGTAACCCCAGCTTCTATGAGTATAGGCGTAGCCCTCTAATGGCGCATTCACACTGCAGCGCGGAGCTCGCTTTAAGCGTGCCGAACCGTGTGGGGCCTGTTTTTGGTTGCGCTCGCTCACACTAGGCCTAGTTCCGCCCCGGGGGTACTTTTTCTACTTTTTTCTGGCCCGACAAAGTTGTGGTTCTATCGAGGCCAACAAGCGGGGCCAACAACCGGGCGGAATATGCTAAACATATTTGACCCTGATTTAATTGTAATACACGTTTCAAAATGATGCCGAAGTAACAACATACTGATACCGGTTAGTACAAATCATGAATTAATGCTTTGACAAGTCTGCAGACAGACGGCAGGCGAAGAACCTTTTAAAATGCGTGATGCATCTTCTTATTACAGACACATGCATTTCCAAACATTCGGTCTACCTACGCTGTAAAATATATTATCTCTTCGATTTACACACGGCATCTATTGCACGTCTGTCCGTCCTGGGAGAGGGATCCCTCCTCTGTTGCTCTCCCTGAGGTGTTCTCCCATTTTCCCCTTTAAACTGTGGGTTTTTCTCCGGAAGTTTTTCGGAGAAAATCGGGAGATCGGCTAAGCTAACGCAATATATGCTCCGACCGTACACACTCACAACAACGGCCTATACAGACATAAATAAGCCAGCGACTGTATTCACCATGACACAGACAGTCTGTGGTTTGTACTTGTTTATAACTTTTATCTAGTTTCTTAACAGATATGAGGAGCTGTGAGCTTGAGTGCTAACAGCTAACAGCTGATGTTGTTTTTCTGGGGTGCTCATTGAAGATGACGTCACGGCTCCGCCTACACTGCGTTACTATAGTAACTGCCCCAGCTCCTAAACTGTAATGTGAGCGCAGCATTAAAGTGAGCCAGGCCTAATAAGGCCTAACCAAAACAAGCCAAACCAAACCAAACCAAACCAAACCAAGCCTGCAGTGTGAAAGCACCATAAGTGCTGGGCCCCACTGGCTCCACGAATAGCTGAAGAAAAGTTATTTTGTATGGGAGCAGATTGTCGGGCCTCCTTCCTATTTATACCGGAAGGGAGCCCGAGGGTGGGGCCCACCTTGTGGGTGGGCGTGGACTACAAGTGTTTCAGTGCTGCGCGGGTGCGCAGGGGGATTACCCAATAGCGATAGCCTTAGAGGGCTACGCCTATACACATAGAAGCTGGGGTTACAGTAGGTAACCTCAGTTGTCTCCTGTGCGCTTCACTTCCTCCTTGGCGCACCGGTAACTTTCTAAAAAAAAAGTGTGCATGAGTTAGTATCTTGTGCGCACGAGTTAGTATCTTGTGCGCACGAGATACTAACCCGTTATCCTGACTTTTTTTTGTCCCTTTAGGGGCTCCGTACAAAGTGTGCAATGAAAAAAAATGGTATTATATAAATGATATACATTTTTTTTATATATACCTTAGAAGTTAAAGTCAAATGTCTAATACAAATGTTTTGATCCTATGGAGAAATTCCCAAGCTTGCAGCAATAATGTAGGCCAAAATGATATATATTCTAAAATAGGACATTTTGAGATTTTGAGTGCAGTTTGATTGCTTATACTTTTGTACTTTCACTTCATACTAGTATTTATAGACAGTACTATGGCTAGTTAAGGATTAAATCATTCAAATGTTTGTTGACAGATGTTGCCACCTGTTGATACCTGGCCTTTGCGACTCTACTCACCCCATCCCACCAAGCTGAGCTTGAGCAAGTATTTCCGGATATAAATGTTGAAGACTCTGACTAAGAGAAGGTAGAGGTGTAAGCCCTCCAGGGCCATCCAGCTGAAAGTGGCCAGCAGGGAGTAGTGAAGAGAGACGGCCATGTAGAGGCAGAGCCCAGTGGAGGACGATGCTGCCACCGTCTGGCTGGGGAGGAAGTGCAGGTTGAGGAGGATCAGGGCAATGGCCAGGTTGATGTGGACCTTCATAGAGATATCTGCTCGGACTTTTCTGGAAGAAAATTGTTCTGTGGTAAGTGTACATTTTTATTTTGTTAAAGGATTTCATGACATATACGGGAAGAAAAGGGACAACATACGATAATAAAGGAGTGAGAAAAGAACATTGCATTTACAAGTAAGTAACAAATAAGGCTCACATTGCCAAGGCCTTAAAGAGGTATGACAGATCAATGTCATCCACATGGCAAGAAATATTTCTTTTTTTTGTACCTATTTGCGATGAAGAGCAGAACAGTGATGATCAGGGCAAACAGAGAAAGACTGCAACCAATCAGAGTGATGTATGTCAGCATCTGCAGGTCTGTTTGTGAGAGGGAGGCAGACGATACCTGAGGAGAAAGGACAACAGAATTCCTTTAACACGGACAATTTGTCAGTAATTTGATAGAGCTAATTAGATTTTTAAAATTCAACTATGATATTCTTATAACTAATAATTAAACAAGACAACCGCAGAGTCAATAACCAGCCTGTCCTCGTCCAAAAAACGACCAAATAGGTTGATTGTTCAGCAGATTATTACGACCTATAGTCACGCTTTAAAGTTTAGCACCTCTAGTGGTCGTGTAAGAAACAACAATCTGCGGCCTATGCTCCCGTTGATTGCAAACGCTCCGGAGGGTCGTATATTCACTTATAACCCTCTCTGGAAAATCCTAAATTGTTGGATAGTTTGACCATTAAAATGCTTTTTGATTAGATTTCTAGGCCAATTGGTAGATAGGTTATATTTACACCATAACGGTGCACAGCTGATAGACAGGGACTTGTAGTTTTTAAAGATATTACTGATTTTCTTTGCATTAAAGAATGTAAATACTGAGTTGAGAGAATAGTCAGGGGTTTTGGGTGATAGGAGACACATATATGGATTCAGAATTTCAATAGCTTACCATTAAATGACGGATATACCTTGCTGTCTGTGATGTTTTACAAATCAGATATTAATGTGTAGAACTACAATTTGTGAAATATTATAGCAATATCCTGTACAATTATGTGAAAACATGAATACAACTACACATCTTCAGATGTGTAGCGAAAGCTCTCTCCAGATCTACTCGAAGCTGAATCTCGGGGACCGGAGACATTTGAGCAATATTCTCGCCACGCCAAGCAACAGCCTAGAACAACCTCAGCCTATACAAGTAACCACGTACGCCATTCTACTGATGCTGGACAGTTTTTCAGTGGGTGCACAATAAACGGCAACATACAAATGAATGTAAATAAATAGCCAAATAATGGATCAACGCTCTCTGTCTAATATGTTCGCTAGCTGTTAGTGTTGTTGCATAGCAAGGCAACAAAGGGACTATTTTATTTTGAACTGGGACTTGTATTTTTACATTATGGTATTGACGTTTTTACTTTATAGTCACATCTTTGTTTTTGTCTTTTCTGCCATTCCTCGTGCCCTTGCTTAGACCTTGCCCATCTTTATACTTTGCCTTTATTTTGTTGGTGCAGGAGTGAGTTCTAAACCTAAATTAGTTAGCATTTTAGCACTTGAAGCCACCCTAGCCTCGAACTCCATGTTTTCTTTTATTTATCTTTACTTGGATTCATAAAATAAGGTCTGTTGTTAAGCCTATACCATATTTTTAAGTTTTGTTCTACGACATAAAATATGTAAGTTAATACCCCACTGGTGAATGGCTTGGGTTCTAGGTGTCCTAAATATGGCGGTTGCTAACAAGTGGCTAAATTATTAGGCTAAAACATTAGGTGCCTTAAGCTAAGCGTCGATAATATTAAAGGGCCCATGTCATGCTTTTCCGGTTATTACCCGTCCCCTTGTGTGTTATGAAGGTTTTTCTGCATGTAAACAGTCTGCAGAGTCACAAACCCTCAAAGTACACCCTGCAGGGAGTACAACTCTAACACAGAGAAGACCTGTCTATGCTGCCCCAGAACGCCTCGTTGGAGATTTCTCTTTTTCTTCCTGGTACTAAGTGACGTGCCCGTACCCAAATGGACCCATTGGTCAAAATGGACCAATCCGCGGAGCCGTTACGTTAACGTGTGACTTCCTCACACACACACACTCAATATTTTCTCAGCTGCAGCTCCGCCGATTTCTCCTCCCTGAGACGGCGGGACGCGGCGAGGCTGTGTGTGTGTGTGTGTGTGTGTTTCGGGCTGGGTTTCGCTGTGTCTCGCTGTCTCGCAGACGGCCACTTGGCTCACAGGGAGGGGGCAGGAGCTCCAACAAGGCGTTTAGGACAGAGAGTGAATACACATACTATACAGAGATGCTGTATGAGAAACCAATGTGAGTTTGGAAAATTGCACAATGTAAATCTATTTTTAGTATACCTCAACAATGGAATTATGATCTGTAGAAATGGCCATGACATGGGATCTTTAAGACATGTGACTATTTTCAACTTTTGTTGAAAGCCTTACCTCAGCTTTTTACTTTTGGGGGATTTAATTTACGCTTCAACTGTCATAAAAGTGCATTTCTGCTGAACAAAACGTGTAAGTATCATGTGTTTGACACTATGTTCTGCAATATAACAAAAACGAATGAAAAAGAAAAAGAAATCACACATTAATAATAATAATAATAATAATAATAATAAATGATATTTATATAGCGCCTTTCAAGGGACCCAAGGCCGCTGTACATGGTGGACAAACAAAACAAACAGACAATCAAAGGGCAAACTAAATAAAGGAAGCCGGGGGACCAAGAAGGAGTCCATGCGAGGCTAACCTTCATATTCATTACTGCACAACTCCATTGGTTTTTGGTTTGGGTTTCAATGGGATATGTTGACAGCTAAAACTATAAAGAATTAGCTAGAGCTATCATCACTGCACCACTCTATTGCACACTTGTAGAGTTTCACAACTGCATTTGATGTAATAACTGTGAAAAACAGTCCGCTGACATGCAAAGACCCGCCAAAGTGTCCAAAACGGCTTCTGTTGTTGTTCCTTGTAATGAAACTACATAATTCAGTAATGCAAAATATCATGTATTTTGGCTATCCACTATATTTACATGTACAGTATATGGACTACTTTGCATGATGACAAGGACAAGCCTACCATGAGCACGCCAAAGTATGTGAGGTGGTCACAGGAGCAGGTGATGTTTCTCTGACCAGGTTCCCACAGGGTCAGACAGCCATCAGGGCTCAAGTCTGCCAGGTCAAACAAACGTAGACAGACAGATCCATTATATGAGAGATCCTGACACATGGGAATTAAAACCCAATTTGTTGGTCATGTATGAGACCACAATGAATACATAATTGTAATATTCATAACAAAATATAAACGTGTCTTTGTTTTTCACAAACCGTTTGTTGAATAGTTTAAGAACACACAGCGGGGCATTTGGGTATCCTGTGACACAACACAGTAAAACGTTTACAATATTGTATATTTGTGTAGGGCAAAAATATAAAAGGTTATGGAAGTAAAAAGATTTGAGATGAGAAGTTGTAGTTACATTCACACTAACAGCCAATGTGATGTTGACACGCTCCTGAAGTCCTGAGATATTCTTGCACCGCACACTAAGGCCAACCAGTCTGCTCTCAAGTAATTCAGCCGAGGCTTCACGTATGGTCTACAGTACAACATAAAATCATCATTAGTTAAACAGATAAGGCACAACAACAGTTTTGTAAATTGTGTTTTTTTTACTGAAGTACCTTTCCTGTATTTAAAGGAAAAGTCACAGTGCTTCAAATTATCAGTATCGGTGGGCCCACTCTTATTCATGAAACAAATTACATTTTGCATGTTTGTGAAGGGTGCAATGGTGAATAGCTAAAGAGCAAGTGAAAGTTGTACCATAGCATTTGAGGATATTGTATTTTGTCAGAAACAAGGACATGTACTCTATAACATGCAGTCAGTGAGAATTAATAATGACGTACTTCCAATGGCTCCAATGTGACACACACGCACGCCCGCACGCACGCACGCCCGAACGCACGCACGCACGCACACACGCACACACGCACACACACACACACACACACACACACACACAAAGAACCTGAACGTAGGAACATATGTAAATACAATACAAAATAAATACATACTTTTGAACTTTATTTATTCAGATTGTTTATTGCAGAATTAGACATAATATTAAAGTATCTCACCCAGTTTGCTTCAGGCCAGGTAAGCATGTGGAAAACAATGGTGTTTTCTGATCCAGCATCGAGCTCCCTTGGCAGTCGAACCCTCACTTTGCAATTCTGGACAGAATTGCCTGTCATTACCTATATCAGAGGCACAGAGTGAAGAACGGAAACTTTTACCTTACATTTTAAATACATGTAGCATAATAACAGATTTCTCACAGTTACATTTGGACCTAAGAGAGGTTTCACAGAATAATCAACTACCCAACTAACAGAATGACTTGTTATGAATTGAGGGTTTTACTAACTAGAAAAGTGACCAGAGATGGTAACACCAAGAGTAGGTTGTTCGTTTTATATAATAAGACTAATAGTATGAGCCTCTAAAACCATGCTAGCAAATAATTGAGATTGTACTTAAACATTTCAGGGGATTGAGCCAAATGCTAATGTTGGCATCCAAATATCCTCTGAATAGAGTGGTGCAGGTATGACGTATTTTTTTAGGTTGACCCTCCATTTAGCATCGCAAAGGGGTCCCTCGACAAAAGCAATGGGATTTTCCCATTGGATATCGGTATATTGCAGAAAATTACGGGGAAAAAATGTGTTGGTGTGAAAAAGAAAAATGTCATGTGGCCCTAATCCTCTTCCATATAAATAAACTCTGTGGCAAACACATTTATGATACTTAACATGTTTGTTAAGCAGGATAATCTCCACATAGTAACGCCACTTTGTGAATTTTGAAGCGTTAATGCAATTGCCAAATGTACAAATCTATTGAGGCTATGAACAAACTTCATTAAGGTCGCATAGCTGCGCATCACCACCGCTTAGCAAGAAGACGGACATGTGTCGGCTTAATGGCGCTGATTTATTCACTCTTTAGCAACCATAAAGCTTCGGACATTCTCGGCTGGAGTAATTACTATCGTATTTTACGTGGTAAAACAAAACATGAAAATATCTTATGCTTGTTATAACAACAGACCTTCTTTCAGGCTTCTAACAAAAAACACATTCAAAACAACGTGAGACTAAAGTACTAGGAACAGGAAGTGGGACAATTCTAAGTAATTTCCGGGTTTATGGACTCATTACTGCACCACACTATGTAATTGACATGCTAACTTTTGCTGAATAGGGCTTATGGTGGTAGTAATGTAAAGTAAACACGCTAGAGAAAAAGTCAAGGGAACATGTATGTGTAGCACAATAGAAAAAAAGTCATTGCATCATCAAAGTCACAAGGATACCTTATCTTGAAACCATCAATGTCTGTGCCAAATGTTATGCCAATGGATCAAGTAGTCGTCAAACTATTTCACCAAAAGTAAGAATGAATAAAGGCAGAAAGCCGGAAGAAAATATCATACTGAAAGTCTGTTCAAAATATCATGGCAACCCATCCAGTAGTTGTTGTATTTCATCAAATAATGTTGATTTGCCTCCATGCTATGCTACAAGCATCCTTACCTCATTCTCACTGGCATAAAACTCAAGGCCTTTGAAGCTGCCTTTTGGTTTGTGCAGGAAGGCCACCGAATTGTTGAAAGACAGTGATGTAGACTCATTCACCTCTGTGTCCTCCAGAACATGTGCAATGTTCTTAATCGCTGCTCTGAAAATTAAAGGACAAACTGATATAAATTCGTACGTCATTCTAATTTACAATTGCGTCTCTTGAATTGTATCGACTGAAACATTTTATTTATGGTTTACTTATAAATATATTTAAATTGATTACCCAATATGTCTGACGCCTTGTTTGTTGTTCAGCACTTTATTAACACACAATTTGGTGTCATGTTTACTAAAGTTGTGTTGTACCTTAACTCCATTTCTTTTTGATTTACACCTTTGATCTGGACTTAAATCCTTATTGCAACCCGGACCTAAACCATTATTGGAACCCGGCTTTTGCCAGGTAATGTTTTGAGACACCAAAGCCAAGATCAGCCAACAGTGGAGCCAACTCTTCATTCTGTGAAGAAAAGTTGATTCATTTAGAAAAACAACCTGTCAAACTATCCCTCAATCTTGAATCAGCATTACTATAGAATGCTGGTGGTTCTTAAGGTAAAGGTACCTAAAGAGAAACAAAACAAAGCCTACCTTTTCATGTTGCAGAATCCGTGTAGAAATGATTCTGCCTGAAGACTATTTAGAGTACAGCTGATGTAACAACATGACAAAAGCAAGTGAGGAACCTGCCTAAATTTTTTTCCTTCATGGGAAGTGAAAAAACAGCATGTAAATGATATTCTAAAATAAAAACAGGAAGCAACAAGGCAAGCTAAAAACATTCCCATTGTGTCACTTGCCTCAGTCACCACCCAATATGGGTTTACATTGAATAGTTGAAATAATGTATACTTTGACACAGCAAAATATATTATTTGTAAGCTAGTTTGTCCTGAACAGTACATTGGTCAATAAACGGCACATTATTGGTTTATGGCTGAACTTCACAAATATCATCCACAGAGGGGAGGAGAACATTCAAATGTTAATCAAGTGACACGCTTTTTTAAGTTAAAAGCAAGCGATGCAACCTCCAGTTTGTACGTGTTGTATTTTACCCTGTATTTTAATTGCAAAAATGTGTTACTATAACAGGCACAATGTCAAATTGTGTCAATCTCTCTAACTATGCATTAACACACACTAATAAAGAAAATAAATGTCTGATTTCATTGCGTGTTATGGTCTACCTGCCTCTTCTATTGTGCCTCTTTTTCCCTGTATTGTATTCTCTTCTTGTGTGCATTTGTGTTCTATTTCGTATATGGCTTCGCCCTCTATGTCATGATTCTTGTGTTATGTCATGTTTTTAGTTTTGTATGTGTTTTTATGTTCTCCTTGTCATGTTTTCCTCCCTGTGTATTGTCTGGTCTATTTCCCCGTGTTTCCTCTCTGTCATTAGTTTCCCTGGTGTGTCTAATTTTCCTGATTGTTTTCACCTGTCACTCCTTGTGTGTCTCCTGCCCTCATCAGCGTCAGCCCCGCCCCTGATTGTTTCCACCTGTGTCTTGTTACCCTGTGTTTAAATACCCCTGTCTCTCAGTGTTCAGTGTCAGTTCGTCTTGTCTCTTGGATGGTAACGTTTGCTCCCTGCCTCATGTCATGGTAAAGTTTATGCTCATTGTATTTTTGTTGAAAGTTTTGTCTCCTCACTACGTGAGTGCTTTCATTTAGTGTTCTCTATTTTTTTGTCATCTCGACTAGTGTTTTTATAGTTACCTTTTTTGTTATTCACTGCTTTTGGAAAAAATAAAGTATCTTACTAATACTTTATCTCAGGCTCCCGGGTTGTGCATTTGAGTCCTAAATCCTAAGTGCCTGAGTTCTTAACACTCTAAGGCTATCGCTATTGGGTAATCCCCCTGCGCACCCGCGCAGCACTGAAACACTTGTAGTCCACGCCCACCCACAAGGTGGGCCCCACCCTCGGGCTCCCTTCCGGTATAAATAGGAAGGAGGCCCGACAATCTGCTCCCTCTTTTCTTCAGCCAGTGTTACTGAAGCACAGAGACACTAAACAAAGTCAATTATGAGCAACAACTGTGTACGAGATTGTCTCTCATGTGGCTCAGGATACATCATGAGCTACCACCAGCACACGATGTGCGAATCCTGCCTGGGGCCAAAGCATGTGGACGCGGCTCTCAGCCAGCAGGTCGCATGCTCACACTGTGCCCTAAACAACGGGCGAACATACGGGCTTATTATGGCACCTTTGGCTTTCCATACTGCCCGTCTCCCCTCGGCCGACAGGAAGCGAGGAGCGGACGCTCTCGCTGCGGCGGCCAAGGTGGACGATTGGCCCGTCCAGGCTTTCGAGCACGTGGACGGCAGCAAAAGCAGGCGGACGACATCCGCCAGCACGTTAGCTGGCTCCAGCCTGCTGGGCGGTCACAGCAGCACCAACGCCCGCAGCAGCTGCAGCGGCGTCAGACTCGCACTTCGGCGGCTGCAGGGACTCCGTCCCACGTCTCCGCTCCCCCGCCACCCCAGAGACAGCGTCTTCCCGGCAGCGAGTCACGGCCCCTACACACGGCCGCTGGCGTTATCGTGAATTGTGGGTAGCTTGGCTGAACTTCTCCAGCGTCTCCGGCTTCAAAAGTTGAAAATTGTTCAACTTCTGACGCCGGAGAAGCCGGAGAAGCCGGAGAAGTTCAGCGCCAGCCAATCAAATCCCGTTTCTGAAAATCTGACAGCTCAAGCCCTAGCCAATCAAACCGCGTCTAAGCTGGGAGAGATATCCCGCCGTTCATTTCTATATTTCAAAAAAAGACGGAGGAGAAACTAATTATCGCCGTAGAAAATCACCCGGTTTTGTATGACCAGTCTTACCGGGATACAACCGGAGGAACCAGGCATGGAGGGAGGTGGCAGAGACAGTGGGTGAAACTGGTAGGTTTTCGCCTGTTTGGGGATTTTATATCCAGTATACTTCGTTTTAACATTGCTATTGCTTTGTATGTCGGGGGCGGGAGATTCATGTGATAGGTTGTTGGTCGCGGTGCTCGCAAAAAATCCCCATGACACAACATGTGTTGAATTTCAACACACCTACAGAGTGTGCTCAGGGACAACACGTGTTGTGTTTATTTATGTGTAAATCATTTTTACACACAAAATGTGTTACATGCCCCTAACACACAATGTGCACATTTTACACATTGTGTGTCATAAATGTGTAACCAAGATGAACACACTCATTTGTTATTTCTGCACATTTTGTGTTATATTTCTTTAACCAGAATTAACATTTGATTGTGTTATATCTGCACATTGTGTGTCAATGACGATTACTGGAAGTACCAGGTGGTGGATACGGTTTTTATTCAAAAATCAAATGCAAGAATACATTCATTGGACATTTATTTACAAGGATTTTCATTAGCACAATAACATTTACCAACATGGTAACACTTTATTTCGATAGTCCATAGTTAACATTCTATAAGTCATCAGTTGACATTCAACAACACTGTTTCAACAGACAAGTAACATGCATTCAACTAACTGCCAGTAGAATATACATTAACCATTAGTTGATGATCAACAGATAAGCAACTAAAGTTTAGTTGACTATTACATTAACCATTAATTGATGATCAACAGATAAGCAACTAAAGTTTAGTTGACTATTACATTAAGCGTTAGTTAATGATCAACAGATATGCAACAGCAATTGCTGAAGTATTCCTGGTGGACAAAAGTGTCCTAGACCAGTTTAAGGGTAAAACCACACTTTTAAAATTAGCCCAACTCTGTCAGAAGAAAATAGTCGGTGAACTGGCAGAAAAGATTACTGAAATGAAAAGCAACAAACAGCTCATCCCCTTTTCTGTCAGGTAATTCTGAATGTGGGTTGAGCGTTGTTGTTGTTGTGGGGGGGGAGTTTTTTCATTTTGGGAAGCTACTTTGGGGACGTTTTTTGGCGACCTGTTAATAATTATGTTTAGATGTCCTTTAGTAGGATTGAATGTGGTTAACAACTGTTCAGTTTTTACTTGTACAGTAGTATATTATTAAAATAAAAAAGCTTTCTTTCTCTGATATGCTGTGTATAGTGTTTGTTCTACTGTGCTTTATAGCCTGGTATTGACTTCAGTTATCCAGTGTTCGTGATCAGTTGTGCAAAACATTTCACTTTATTCCCTTGTCTGTTGCATATCATTAGTGGATGAATGTATGTGTTCTGTTGATAGGTTATAGACTTTCTACTGTTCTCAACAGTTTTTCACTTTAATTGGATAGTCTTAACACATGCCTACAAACGCTTAGTGGAGAACCTACTAAAAGTATACTAATATAGTCAACTCTAGATTAGTTGACGATCAACAGATAGTCAACTAAACTCTAAAGTTGCTTATCTGTTGATCATCAACTAATGCTTAATGTAATATTCAACTAAACTCTAAAATTGCTTATCTGTTGATCATCAACTAATGCTTAATGTAATAGTCAACTGAGCTTTAGTTGCTTATCTGTTGATCATCAACTAATGCTTAGTTACTTGTCGGTTTGAACGGTGCTGTTGAATGTCAACTGACACATGTCAACTGATGCACTGTTGACATGCTACTAAATGTCAACTGATGACTTATAGAGTGTTAACTATGGACTATCAAAATAAAGTGTTACCAAAAACATTAATATTTTTCTAATTCATCAAATGTTGACAGAACAGATCATTAAAAAAAATCACACCTAAACAAACCTTATACCTTGGTTAAAACAAACTTAATCTTCAGCAAACTATTGTTGTAAATGACTTTCAGCTGAGGGAATATAGTATGAGATTCTTCGCAAGGACCACCTTGTCACTCAAAAATACATTGTTTTATATCAAATTAATTGATTGGTCCATACAAAACTATTATATTCGTAACGTGTACAGCTAATATATTAGCTGTACACGTTACGAATATAATAGTTTTGTATGGACCATTCAATCTCGTCCAACTGATTTTGCTGCCGTCACTCCTCGGCTCTTGGTAGTTCAGGCATTTATCAAACCTAGCAACCTCTGGCTTCTTAGCCGCTGTCAATCAAAGTCCAGTGGCTCCGCCCCAAAGTGTCAGAAACTTTTCACGCGCAAGCAGACAGACTCTGCGAGCGAGTGAGGCTGACACTCCCGCGAGCGAGCAAGAGGGCTGTCTCTCTCGCGAGCGATCGCATAGCAGCTCGCGGGGGTTTCATCTGCGCGCGAGGGTCATTTTATGCGCGTGTAAAAGCACATTTTCCGCTCGTGAGTAGCTTGTTTTACGCGCAAGAATATTGACCCAAATCTGACTCCATAGTAAGCCAGCTGCCTATGCCTTATCGGTTACTAGCCAGCAGGGTTCGCTGCAGGAGCCTGCCGGTTTTAACCTATCGGTTAATAAACTGCAGAGCTCGCGGTATTCCTCTCTCCGAGATACGCCTCCTACACACGGTCATAATAAATCCATGAGTACCGTTATAACGCCTCATGTGAACAGCACTGCACACACCTCCACTCATCCCCTGAGCGTGTACGCGCCTCATGATGAGAGCTGGAGTGAAACGCAGCGTGTGGAGGCTTCCTCGCAGCCCTTTCGCCTCACGGGCAGCGGCGGCAATTGCGTGGCTCGTCACCATGACGACCATTACAGCACATCACAGAGAAGCCCGAACGGGGGAATGAGACCCATCCTTGATCTGTCAGTATTCCAGGCTGAGCGCCCCCAGCGGCAGCGCCCCCAACGGCAGCGCCCCCCAGCACCACGGCTCGCTACAGAAGCCTGCATGGTTTTAACCTGTCGGTTAATAAACTGCAGAGCTCGCTAACTAAGCCAGCTGTCACTGACCTGTCGTTAGCAGGGCTCGCTACAGAAGCCTGCTGGTTTTAACCTGTTGGTTAATAAACTGCAGAGCGCGCGGCATTCCTCTGTCCGAGATACGCCTCGTACACACGGTCATAATAAACCCATGAGCGCCGTTATAACGCCTCATGTGGGCAGCACTGCACACACCTCCATCCATCCCCTGAGCGTGTACGCGCCTCATGATGAGAATCGGAGTGAAACGCAGCGTGTGGAGGCTCCCCCTAAATGCTTTAATGTGATTATGGTTATAGTTGTACTTTATTCATCCCTAATCTCTGCCATTACAAACAACAAAACAAGAAAAGCTAAACTAGATAAAATAGGGCGATGCAATACAATGCACAATTAGACATTATGGTAAAACATTTTAACCAGTTAAGCCCCAAGCCTGTTTTTCAGGTCTCAGGTTTGAAAATGACATTCCCAGAACAGTTGACTATATCTTGACTTCTAAAAATGGTTAAATGAATAATCTTTTTTCTCAAAGCAATGATAAACCTGTGAGTTGGATGTAGAAAAAGTCAGAATCAATATAGATGTTTTTAAAGTAAATTCAGATTGAACATAGTAAAAAAATGTAAATGATAGTGTCCGTGCAAAAAATAAACCATTACTTATAGTGAAAACCACCCTTGAATGATGGGATAGTAGACTAAAAGCTTTAGGAATCCAAACTATAACATATAATAAGTACCCTGTATCAAGATTGATGCAAAACAAGTATTTCCAAGGCACACCTTTATATGATCATTATCGTTATACAAAATAACAGAATAACAGAATAACGTAAGGTATGAAATCATTCCAACTCATACTACAGTTTAAAAAGGGAGTGATTTGTAAAATATGCATAAAGAAAAAGTAAATCTGTTCAGTTCTGTTTCACATGGGTGTTGTTGAGATGTATCCATAGATTTAGTCCCTAATGTTGCTCTCAAAGTGCACCAGATTGATGCTTTTAACTTCAACATTTAAAAAAAAATCTTCCCGGGGGGAGCATGCCCCCGGACCCCCCTAGCGGAAGTTAGGTCCCCCAGCCCGCCCACACCCCACCCTTCAAATTGTCATGATGAGAGTTGGAGTGAGAAGCAGCGTGTGGAGGCCCCCTCCTTCAGGTGGTCACTTCCACCTGAAGGATGCATACTTCCACGTACCCATCATCCCGAAACACAGGAAATAGCGTTCGGATATTTCCTGGCTCCTCGCCTGTGTAGAGAAGGCTGGAGCCACAACACAGAGGAGGGATGAGAGTGTGTTTTCCTCTGGACGACCTGCTATTGCTGGCTCGCTCCAGGGAGGAAGTCGCTTTACAGACGTTACATCTCGTATCGCATCTGTCAAAGCCTGGGTTTCATAATGAATTGGAAGAAACGCTGTCCTCTTCCCTCTCAGACAATAGTTATCTGAGAGTGGAATTAAACTCAGCCAGCAGAGCGCGGCTCTCGCGGCAGTGAGTGGAGAAACTGACAGCTCTCCTCTGGCGTGTCACAAACCCGCACAGCCCTCTCCGTCACGCAGCTGCTCGGCGTTGGCGTCAGCTGGTCACGTGGGGATCCCTGTGGGACTCCCCCACAGGTGGAGTCTCCAGAGGTGGTTCATTCGCTGCAGAAGCCTGCCGTTTTAACCTATTGGTTTATAAACTGCAGAGCTTGCGGCATTCCTCTGTCCCAGATATGCCTCCTACACACGGTCATAATAAATCCACGAGCACCGTTATAACGCCTCGTGTGGACAGCACTGCACACACCACTACTCATCCCCTGGGCGTGTACGCGCCTCATGATGAGAGCCAGAGTGAAATGCAGCGTGTGGAGATTCCCTCGCAGCCTTTTCGCCTCAAGAAGCGGGAGCAGCGAGGGCGTGGCTCGTCACCATGACGACCATTACAGCATATCTCAGAGAAGCTTCTCCCCCCGCAGTTCCATGGGATACAAGAAACACTCCTGTGTGACGGCCCCAGAGCCTGTGGCCGTTGAGTGTTTCAGGTCTTACAGTGGGGTGGAGCTGAAGAGGCAATCAGCTCAAGCACGGACACCTGGCTGGAGCCGTGACGCTATTAAGCCTAGCTGCCCGGATGTCACGAGAGGCTTCTCACTCTGGCCAAGCCGGTCGCGGAAGGAGCGGCGCAGCAATCCTCTCTCCTCGACCTCGTTGTGTTTTTTTTTTGTGGAACGGACTTCAATAAATGTGCCGTGGTTCCGGGAAACTAATACACGTTTACTGTCTTTTCGTTGTGGCCTACGAGCCGGTCATAACAACTGGGGGCTCGTCTATCGTGAGTATGCACTGGGAGTTGGTTGGGTTGGTTTGGCGTTAGCTGTGCCTGAATTAGCCTGTGTTCGTGGCTAGTTGGTAGCCTGAGTTTTTTTGGAGGGGATTCCCTCTGAGGAACAGTGACGTATGTGACCTTATATGGTGTTGTGGATGCACTCTACGGGTGCCTAAACGTTATTTTGGAACGTGCATGGTCGTTGTGTGTTTTTTTTGTGGAACGGACTTCAATAAATGTGCCGTGCTTCCGGGAAACTAATACACGTTTACTGTCTTTTCGTTGTGGCCTACGAGCCGGTCATAACACCTGTCATCCCAGGAACAGTGTCTTGCGCTCCATTCAGCGCTGCAGGAACTCCTGTTGAAAAAGGCATTTTTTCCAAAAGGGAGGAAAATCTGGGGTTTTTTCTCCCGTTATTTTCTAAATCCCAGGAAAAAAACGGGGGAGTGAGACCCGTCCTTGATCTGTCAGTTTTCCACATTCTGACGATCAAACAGATGCTGTAATGTGTCACCAGGATGTGGTTTTATCTGGACGACCTGCTATTGCTGGCTCGCTCCAGGGAGGAAGTCGCTTTACAGACGTTACATTGCGTATCGCATCTGTCAAAGCCTGGGTTTCATAATGAATTTGAAGAAGAGCTGTCCTCTTCCCTCTCAGATATCCTTTTATCTGGGAGTGGAATTAAACTCAGCCAGCAGAGCGCTGCTCTCGCGGCAGCGAGTGGAGAAACTGACAGCTCCCTCTCCGGCGTGTCACATCCCGCAGGCCCTCTCCGTGATAC
>CALSBZ010037662.1:0-16482 GCA_943591055.1 Gobionotothen gibberifrons | reverse complement strand
CCGGCCCAAAGCCATCAGTCCATAGTGACGCAGTTCCCTGCGTCACACCATGCATAAAGAAATTAGGTGAAGTCTTAAATTCATCAACATACATTTAAATAAACACTTAGTTTGCTCAACTCCCAGCTGTGGGTAAACCAGCTTTGTAGAAGGTGCTGTGACGTCAGATCAGCCCCATGGACAGTAGCTATGGAGATCCTTGGAGAGGTGTGGAGTGTGTCATTGGCAACCAGCGACACAGTGGGATTTTTACTTTATTTATGACTACATGTACAGCTCACTCTACCTGACTAGTCCTTAGGGTTCTCCGATCAGCACAGACGTGTTAAGTGCAAGTGGTTTATCTAGAAGGACCTGTCTAAAATCACTGCAAATACATTTAATGTAGCTTCCTCTATTTGGATGTAATACAACAAACCACATTCAGTAAGTAAACTGGGGTGTGCCATTTCCTATCTTTCACAATAAATATAAAGCTGTATGATTTGTTCACGTTATTTAAGAACATTAAACTTAGACTTTCTCTATTTTTTATAAATATTGTTATAAAAATGCTGCATTTTCTTTGTTTTCACTTAAAGAAAACACTTACCAATGTGAAGAATCTGTTAGATACTGCTGTTGAATTAAAGAACAACTCAAGGTTGGAGCATACATTGCATTAAATGTCAACACATGTATTAACAGTATGAGATTGTATGTCAAAACCAACAAAACTCCAGGGGAAAGACTTGAGAGCACACCTCAATGTGTCATTGTATGCAACCTTTTTTAAGTTCCTCTCTTTTAGTCTCATTTAGTTTTCCTTCATTCTGTCACGCTTCATATTCCTCTCTTCACCACCTCCGCTTTGCACACAATAGCACTTTGTCATTGTGTTAGATACAGTATAAGGCAATTTGTTGATGATCCCATTTCCAAGGTTACCATTCTGGATGCATGTCCGAGGACATTTAAAACATTTAGCTGCTGGGACAGAGTTCGGGAAATAATTTCATTTATTTACATTCCAGTAATGCTAAATACTGCATTTGTGCTCTTTAAAAGTTGACAAGAACTCTCCAGATTGATCATGTCATGGGTAATGAAAGTTTAACATGTGCTGTACATTTGTTAGTATGCGTGTTGACAAGTCTGTGCACAACCACGCACAGGAAGTTGCTCAAATCGTGTTGCTTCGTATATCTGCAACCATGTGAGCTTTTCAGCTTACAGCCATAGATAATGACCTTAGGAACCATGCAGAACCAGAAATAAAACTGCTGCCCAATCAATGTCTTACATGCTCTATGCTCACGGAAGGAAATGTTCACATTGACTGAATGAGTATAAATGTGCCACAGTATATAATACATGAGTTTCGTGACAGACTGGCTTAGCTGGCCACCAGTGTGATAGACATTTTGGCAGACTTGATATGTCTGTATGCTGTAGTCGTGTAGGGTAAGGGCAATGTGTTGATGATGCAATTTCCAAGGTTACTTCTGATGCTTGTCAGAGGACATTTTCAATATTCAGCTGGGACACGGTTCCAAATAGCCAAGATTGCACATCTCGCCTCATTTATTTACATTCCAGTACCGACACATACTGTATTTACACGCACTGCCTTCTTTGTGCTGCGAAAGTGAAGGACGACATGCAATCCCCAGCATTGTGATGTCAGGGGTAATGAAAGTTTAACATGTAATGTAAATGTGTTTGTATGCGTGACTGTGCAGGCGCCCACAAGTAGAAGTTGTTCAAATGGTGCTGCTTTATTTGTGTAAGCTTTGCAGCTTAGCTATTGATAGGGGCCACTGACCTTAGGAAGGACTACGCATGCCAACCATGGATGACATTCCTGCTAGATCATTGTCTACCATATGCTCAATGCTTATCGACACAATAAGGAATAACCAATGTAGGCTAGAGATGGCAACTGGATTTCAAAATTGAGAACTTAAAATGAATGTTTTCTGTTTGCCTATATAGTTGTAGATATGTACTGTATGTGTCTGCCTCTCCCATGGCACGTAGGTTTGTATCCATCATGTTTCTTAACTATAACATTGTTAATAGATTTAATACAATACATTTATTGTGGACAAAGGGGCGCGCCTTACTCTGTGATTACAAAATATGCATGAGACTGTCGTGATTCATTGTTCATCAGAGCCAGTGAACAGGAAGAAACACATTTGAAGCTGTTGATATTGTGTTTTTTTGCACTAAGATTTCCTGTAAATAATAAATGTTAAAGTGAATTGCTTTATTGACTGCCAAATTAATGTACTGTCATAATGTATACATACTGATTACAAATGTGCCACAGTATTACATGTCAGTGTATAGGGACAGACTGGCTTAGCTGGCTTGCGGTATGGAAGACTTGTCCGCTGTAGTTGTAGTGGCAGTTTAGCTCTCTATATGGACACATTAATATGAGAATGTGTGGTGTCTAGGTGCACAGCCCCACCTAGTGAAAGTATTACAAATAACGATTACAAAAAAATGCAACAAAAAAAAAAAGAAAATATATAAAATATCATGTTTAATCATCTGATTCGTCTGTACATTGCTGTTATAGTCTGTGTTAGTGTCTACAGCAGGGCTATAGAGAACCGCAGTGAAGCGTCCTAAAACCCGGAAGTAAGTTAGCATTTTTACCACTTCCGGTTCCTTCGATAAAAAGCAATGCAATTTCTCCATAGGATTTTGGAAAATAGCTCCAAATAAGGTCTGTGTTTGACACAAATTGAAGAGACAGATCACGTTTTGTTCTACGACATTAAATACATCAGCAGTGACCCCGCTGGTGATTTTTGAAGAGTTTACGTGTCTGAAAAACGATGGTTGTTAACAAGTGGCTGAATAGGACTACAGAAGTTGTCCAGGCCGTTTTACGTCATTACACCAAACACGTAAAACACTCCTGCTAAGTTTGTTTGCCCTGTTCTGCTTGAAAGCAAGTACCTGCCTCCTGCAAACTGTTCAAACAAACGCTTCAACTTGTACCATTTAGAATCTGTATGTTTGAATATGGATCTTAAGTTGGCGTGGCGTTGAAGCAGCGACCCTGCTGTAGTTGGTTTATAGCATAACGTTAGCATTTTGCTTCTGGCGACTACATTTATGATTCAAAAATGATAAAAGTAGGGTAGACATGTGGATATTATCCGGCTGAACAAAACGTGATCCGTCTCTTAAATGTGTGTCAACCACAGACCTTATTTCGAGCTATTTTCCAAAAATCCTATGGAGAAATTGCTTTGCGTTTTTGATGAAGGAACCGGAAGGAGTTTACATCCGGGTTTTAGGATGCGTCACTGCGGTTCTCTATTCAATTAGTTTGGAATGGGGGCCGGTTGATGAAAATGATCCAAAGCAAGGGGCCGGGAAAAAGATGTCTTGAAATATGAGAAATCATATTAAGAGCTTCAGATACAGTAAATACTACAACAGCATAGTGGAGTGCATATATTGTGTTTAATTAAATCAAACAACATAGCCCCAAGCAGTGGCGGCGCCAGAGTATTTTTGTTGGGTAATCTATGGTAGGGCTAACCCATACAGTGGTGGGGCTCAAGTCAGTATTTGCGATGCAATTGCATACACGCTATATCGCCCCCTTGACAGTGAAACGCCATGCGTGAGGTTTAGATTATTTCTGAAATAAAAAGGCACATTTGTCTTGTAGTAAATAAAAAGGGCGACCTGGAGCCAATCCTGCAATTTCCCCACAAGTGAAAGAGTTGACATGCTGAAAACCCAAAACCCAACCCCTGCAGGGGGGTCTGGGGGGATTATCCCCCTGGTTATCATACCAGCAATGGGTCTTGCTCGTTCTTTCGCTTCCCGTCTGATGAAAGGACCAGGGGCCTCATTTATAAAGGGATATACGCTCAAAAAATGGCGTACGCCAGTTTCTACGCAATGTTTGCGATTTATAAAATACTAACTTGACGGGAAAACGTGCGGTCCTCCACGCAAACTCTAACCCATGCGTTCGCACTAAGCACAAACACGGGAGAGACGAGAAACTGCGACACCGTTGGCAGAAGGAAGAATGGAGAGAAATATGTGGAAATAATACCATAAATAAAATGTTACCTCTCATTTATCATATATGAAGAATTCATTTTCAAACATTGGTTAAAGCCAATCTTAAAATGATTAAACAAATGCCTGTTTGCGACTCCTCAGTGCACACAAAAACATAACTTGGAGAAATAAATAAATACGGATATGTTATTTAAAACCACCTCGAATATGTTGAGTTAATGTTATGAAATGTTTTCTCATAAATGATGCGGTAAGCAGGAGGACAGAATTACGTCTAAACTGACGCCGTTTTGCATTTCTATAGGTTGTAGATACGAGCATGGTTTTATATAATATCATGTTTAATCGTGTTTTATGCCGTTTGCCAAGACTTGATAAGTCGCTCGTAAAACACAGGAGGTATGGAAACTAAGAACACCATATGTGGTAAATTGTACAGCTAATATAACACAACACATTGTATTTCCTTTAACTGGTGGATATAGAGTTGCTGCGGGACAGCTGGGACACAAACCACCAAATACAAAAACATAATTCAGATCCAGTCGTCATGACTCCACTCCAGAGGGATTCCCCGATCATTTCTTAGAGTTTCTCATCAAGGGGGGGTGTCCTGTCCCCGGTACAAACACACAGCCTGAGGAAGGTTAGGCTATGTGGATTTTTTTGTCATTAACCTTTTTCGGACCACTTATTTATTTTGGTGACGATCCGACCTCCATGCTGCTACTCTGGTTCAAACGGCATCCACCAAACAATAGATTTATCTCAACCTCCCCAAAATAACCAAAATCTGACACGGTGTGAGATGTCTTTTTTAGCTGTTCTGTCGTCATTTCCTGCGATCTTCTTCATGCAGTCAGTCAAAATGAATGAATGAATGGGCGTTTCTTTGACTATTTATAGGCAAATATGGGCGTTACGTGAAGCCCGCAAAAGCTGCACCGCATTTCGAGTCGGTTGTAATTTATAAATGGAAACGGGCGTAGGAAGTGCCATACGCACTTTCCTCGCCGGTACGCAATGTTTGGTGAACCTATTACCTATTTTTTGGATTTCTACTACGTAAGCAACTTTCCCACGTGAATCCTACGCACGGCGTTATACATGAGGCCCCTGGAGTGGCTGGATCAAGTTAGCTACCTAGCTAGTAGCTAGCACGTTAGTTAGCATTACAGCCTTGTCATTTTTATTAGCCTTAACATAAAGTAACATTAAGTAACCCAACATGTTAAACAGTAAGAGTAGTAGTCATATTTCGTGAACCCTTTGAAGAGTACTGTCACACCTGTGTGATCATTCTATAATACACAACTTAAGCCCGGGGGAGAAATGCTAACGCTACATTAGAATCTGTGATCTTTTCTACTTCACGCTATCTGCACAAATGGTTGACATTAAACATTAAAAAGACCAGGCAGTTCAGAGAGAATCAAAGGAAGGCAGGCAGGCAGCTTTGCATGACATTCTTCTGGATGTGTTTCATTGTGGTGATAGTGAGGGTAGTCAATCCTTTTGTTGACAAGACAGTAGTGACGGCCATCTTGGTGACGTGTGTTGTTCTGCTAGACCGGAGATGTAGTTCATTCAGCGTTTCACACAAACAAATGTGTTACTTCACAGTTATTGTTTTTTTTTTTACTTGCAAAATTATCTTTTTAATTGACAAACATCATATGTGTAATTCGTGGCACAATTCAAACGGGATCTCTCCATTGACTTCAATACATAACTTTTCAGAAATGCGCCGGACTCAGATGAAAATATTCGTGGTGGCCAAACGGCGGTACTACACTTCTGTTTGGTTGCCAGGCCCGGAAACACTTTTTTCCATTGACTTACATGGGGAAAGAATGGTCTGTAAATCGTTGGATAATTTTTTTAACTAAATAAACTACCCAGTATGAACACTTGTATAGCCCTTATTAAAAACCTTCGTTCCTCAAGTTGTATGTGCTAATAACGTTATTCTGAGAGTTATTTCCCTCTGCATTATGAACACGCATCTAACCCACGGGACCGCGCCGCCCGGCACGTTCATGTTACGTGTTCAGCACTACATGCGTTTATCTTTACCCATGGATGCACAATAAGAACGGACCCATATCGTCTTACTGCCATCCCACGGAGCTGTAATGGATATATTGCACATGTTTGCTGTAATTCATCAGGGGGTGAGGGAGAGAGGGAGAGAGGGCGCAACGGTACCGGCGCTGTTGTTATTAGAATCTAGTGCTAGCTGCGCTACAGGATATAAGAAGTAGATGTTTCTACAACCAGGGTGGAGGAGAGCTCTCCTGTCAGACTGAGAGGCTCAGTGAGGTAAAGGACTCTCTGAGTGTTTAGTCTAAGTTAGTGGGTCTCAAACAAATATGTGTTTACAAATTATATAAACACATATTTCCAAGGCACTCCTTTATAATTATTAGGATAAATAAAAACAGGTTTGAAATCATTCCAATGTATACTATAGGACCGTAAACCAAAAATATCGTTTAAAGTTGGTGAGATACAAAAATATGCATACATTAATAAATGTTAACTAGGTAAAATAAGATATGAATGAACAACAAAAATAAAATAAGTTACATTTATTTGTTATTGGCTATGGTAGGTTATTGGTTATGTTCACATACTTATTTGATTATTAAAATGTAAACCGATCTTTTTCATATGGGTGTTTTAGAGTTGTACCCCCTAGATCTGGGGCCGTATTCACAAAGCATTTTATCTTACCGCTAGGAGTGCTCCTAACTCGCGCTAAAACATTTTACGTAGGAGTTTTTTCTTAAAAGTTATTCACAAAGCCGCTGAGACCTACTCATACTAAGGATAAATCACTAAGAGTGAACTAAGAGTGACGCGCCGTTGCTATGGATGACGTCGATTCTCGTGCATGAGTTTCGAAGCGGTCAGTACGGTGATTGGTTGTTCAGAGCAGGCGGTCTCGGTGAAACTCATCCGCAACATCCCACAAACGAGCCCACTAAATCACCGAAAAACAAGGAAATAGCCTAGGCTAGAAATGTATTCCTATCAAATAGTTATGGACAGTGCAGTTAGCAGAATACACGCATGATGACAAGTTTGTGCAGACCACGATAATGACGTTGTATATGCACGTTAAAGAGAGAGAGCAAACAATAAAAATACGTAAATTGCATTAAATCAAGGAGGCAATTAAAAGCACCCTGCAAACTATTATCCAATGAGCATATTTCCAGCACTGAAACACTTTCAATAACAGCCCATACCGCCGTTCAAGTCCCCCTATCATGATGAATGAAAGTGAAGACAAAGTTAAACGGAAGCGAAAGCCCCCCCGACCGAGGTGGGCCGGTCGGAGAAGTCACTCGCACCCCCCCGTGAAAAAGGAGATTGAGGGGTATGCATGCAATAATTGCAATAGGCTACATGAAAAACATTTCTGTTTAATATTTACAGAAGAATTACAATGTGCAACTGTTCAACCCGCTTCCCAAAAATGTGTTACAAATTATATATCTATCTCCCCCACAGGAGAAATCAAGATGAAAGTCCAGCTGCAGCATCACATCACACAGCTCTTCCTCTTCTGAGTTTTTGTGAATAGGTCTTACTGAGTTAGGAGTCCTCTCGAGGACTTTTAAGCTCTCCTAAACTTAGGTGCTACTTTTAAGCCTAAAATACTTTGTGAATTGCTCTTAGTGAAAAAAATTAGGAGTCCTAAATTTAAGACTGACACGCCCATTATGTTTAGGAGTTTCTCCTAAATTCGCCAGTTAGGAGCTACTTTTAGCCTTAAGATCCTTTGTGAATACGGCCCCAGGTCTCTAGTAATTGTGTGCTCAAAGTGCACCAGATTGAAGCATTTTACTTTAAAATGTTCAAAAAGATCTTCCCGGGGGGGCATACCCCCAGACCCCCCTAGAGGATGTGACGTCCACCCCCCAATTAAAACATGTTCATACAATACTGAATACATTTGAAGCCATTTTGACGTATATTACCTATGTCAATACGTTTCTGTTTTTGTAGTGATCTTTTGTAGAGATTTTTCATTTATTCTTTATATATAAAATCTTGCCTAGGGCAGCAAATTGGCTAGAACCGGCCCTGGTGCTAGGCCTCAAGAGCCTTTATTGTGCTGGCAGACACATAGAAACAAATTGGCGGGGCGCACTTCGCACGCGCACACACTAAAACATTCCACGCACTCCGCGCTTACATTATGCTGGGCCCACGTGCCTTAGCACCGCTGCTATGACTCCATCCTAGGGGAAACACTGCATTACCATGCTGTCATGAACGAGCGGTGCTGTTACGTGTACGCAAATTGACGTGCTTGATGTGAACGAGCATTTTGGTTAAAGTTGCGCATGCGCTATGAGCACACATACGGGTACTTCTCAGGCATGCCGGGTAATCTGTGATGTTTCGCTCTCTCAAAAGTTGGGCCATTTTATCATCATGCGCCAATGAGCAACTCTCATAGGAATGAATGAGGCCCCGCCTCCCACGCTGTATCCAGTTCTTATTATACATCCATGGACAAAACCCGATCATGCCCCTCCCTCTCACTGTCTAACTGAATGGTGACTGCAAAAACTACACTGCGCATGCTCAGAATATTTTCCTATTTAATGTGTGTGGCAAAAAAATAATGACCATAGGGGCACTGAGCTGCCATTCCCACCATACGTCATCTCACATAATTCAGAGCTGATTGGCTGTAAGTATGTGTGCCGCGAAAAGTGTGGTGTGTGAAGAGGAGACGAGAGAGGTGCAGTGACGCGTCCTAAAACCCGGAAGTAAGCTGCGCATGGCTTCCCTCGACAAAAAAGCAATGAGATTTCTCCATAGGATTTTAGAAAATAGCTCGAAATAAGTTCTGTGGGAAACGTACCTGTTAGATAAATGCACGTTTTGTTCAGCCGGATAATATCCACATGTCTACCCTACTTTTATAATTTTTTAATCATAAATTTATCGATTAGATTTATGATTCGACTTTTGAAACTACAAGAAGATAAGGAGGACTTTTACAAAAAAGTAATAGATTTTTGTCCAGAAGGATAGGCAAATGGACTTCATCTTCAAGTCAAGGTAAGACCGCAATTTTATTGAAAATGGGATCTTACTAAGAGAGAACAATCCAATATTTAAAGGTGGGGTAGGTAAGTTTGAGGAAACGGCTCGAGATACACTTTTAGTTATATTCCATGGAATGCTCTTAACATCCCGATAGCAATGAATATCTTAAGTGCTTTGACAAAAAATACATAAAAACATTTCATCTGTGGAAGCCGTAGTACTATAAAAAGCACGACCAATCATCTGAGCCGGCCCGGCTAAAATAACTGGATGGCCTACCTGCCTGTCAGCCTTCCATCTGTGCACAAACTTATCTCGTGCCCTCATTGGTCATGTGCGCGTTCGTGTGTGTTGGAGGAGGGGCTCTGTAAGGAAGAGGCAGATTTTTTCCGGCTGTGTATTTTCAAATTCTAGCGCACTCGAGCTGGTTTCTCCAAAATTACCTACCCCACCTTTTAAATGATAAAATTACATTTTTTGGGTATCCTTTATTCCTTTTGTTGAACTGTCTGTTTAAAATGAATTGAAGCATCAGACAAAAATAAATATATATATGAAAATAATATTATATTTTGATTTAGGTCAAAATATAATATTTGTAAACCTGAAGAGTCAGTGCCAGTGCCTCACCAGCCATGAACCTCACTGCACGTCACTGCAGAAGCTTATATATAGACATCTACGTTTTTTGTGCCCCACCACTTTTGTACATATAAAAACGCCACTGCACACCTTACCCCTCAAATCCAATCGTATCACTATAGCCGCGTTCACACCGAGTACTTTGCTGTACTTAGTTCCCGGCACTTAATACCCCAGGGCGCTTAGTACAGATCGTGTTCACACCGGAATAAGTTCCCTGAGGGAAGATTACGCAAATGAGCCACTGACGTCACTTATTCTTCTTCTGCTTTGGGTTTACTGGCAGGCCGCAAACAACTTCACGGCGTATACTGCCGCCCCAAAATCCCCGGCCGGAAGTCCCTGGAGTTGGGGACTGGCTTCAGCTGGAAGTCCCAGCAGCTTCTACTGAAGCCTTCCGAGTAAATCGCCAGAACGCCGACACCTCCTCATCGCCACCACTCCCATATTTTATTTTGTGTTGTCATAAGTTAGTCTCTCTGCGTTTCTGCGCTGGGCTAATGCTAATGCTAATAATGCAATGCGGGATTTGATTGGCTGGCGCTGGCTTCTCCGGCGAGCCGGAGACGCCGGAGAAGCTCAGCCACGCTACCCACAATTGGTGACCGACCAGTGGGTGCGGCTTATATTCAGGTGCGATTAATAGTCCGGAATTTACGGTAGTTATTTTTTTGGTGTGAACGCGACATCAGGGGTACTAACGGAATTAAACGCGAAAAGTACGGGTGAAAAGTACTCGGTGTGAACGCGGCTTATGTATACTGTGATCAATGTATTAGACTTATCTATGATCAGCATGCATAGGTGCTCCTGATGATTGTGACTCCTACCTTTGGATATGATAATGATCTATTTGATGTGAAAGACATTTGTACATTTGTGTTGTTTCCACCAAATGCATAAAACAATATCCGTTTTTTTATTTTCTCCTTCCCACTCACCTTCTTGACAATCGTTATTCATGTATATATGTATGCAACATCTCTGTCATTATATTCAATCAATCATCTATTCAAGCACCTTGTATTATCAGTCAAGCGATGGATGTTGGTCTTTGGTAAGGCAGAAAGACTCAATATAAATGCATTATATTTACCACTAACCATAATTGTTTCAGGCTATGTACAATGCAACTGATTACCTCCTTTATAACCGTTTATCTCTACCTAAATTGATGATAGTCTGTAATTAAGTTATATTGTCTATTTGATGTTATACTTGCCTGAAGTGTATATTCAATAATATTCATTATGATCCCTTTGTGTCTGTCTCTCTTTGTGTCTCACCAGTTCGCCTGTACGTTGAAACGTACATGGAAAAAACGAAGATGGGAAGAAAATAACCAACAAAAGTAGGCACAGAAAACACTTAAGCACAGCCAGCGATGTGTACCGGTAGACTAATTATCAGCATGGAATATGTCAATATAGGACTTTTAAATGAGACAGCTTGGAAAAACCACTCCGTTGTATAACCGTTGTTACATGGAAAATTAGAACAAATCAATTCCAGAAATTAAAGTTTGGGTAACACTTTATATTAAGGTACACAAATTAACCATCAACTAGATGTTAATTAACATGCATATTAGCAGTATATTGGCTCTTTATTAGTTATTATAAAACACTTATTAATGCCTTATTCTACATGACCATATTCTACAAGTAATAAGCCATTAGTTGAGAGTTTTTCCTCAATAACCCTCTAATTAGTGCTTATTTGCTGCAAGTAAGGAAGTTGTTGTATATGAGTTTTGGTCTTAATATGCTCTGCTCAATATGGGCCTAATAAGGCAGTAGTAGCACAAGAATAGTAATTCTCCCATAATAATACTTAACAAATATGATCTATTCTTATGTAACAAGACATGAAACTATAAGTTTGAATTGTGTCTAATTAACTCAAAATGAGGTATTTATATCTAAGAACATGTTCCCTATTTTAAAGTGAAGTCTTGTTCATAACCAATAAGCTAGTAGTTTGACTCTAATTAGGTATTTCTATCTAAGAATATGTTCCCTATTTTAAAGTGAAGTCTTGTTCATAACCAATACACTAGTTTGACTCTAATTGACCTGAACAGGTTCCCTATTCTAAAGATGCCTCCTCTTCACACTTTGTAAATACATTATAGCACACAACTACTGAAATTAACCTCAACAGTACATGAACAAAGTAGGCACATGTTGAAATATCAGTTTTATTATTGAACCACTAAAGAGAGGGTTGTGGTGACACGTTATAGGACATAATTGGGTTTGTGGTCATTCAGGCTAGCATGACATGCAGTACCAGTAAGTGTACTCACCTTGTCTTGATCAATGTATAATAAAGTGTGGAGTTCCATACTGAACACACCGCCTCCGAATCCCATTCATCGGCTCTACACTGGTGACCCTGACGTTTTCGAGAACGTTTCCGAAGACTCAATGAACATGGCTGATCGCGATATTTTTTCTAAAGCTGCCGGAGTTTTGGGAGCATGCCGCTGCGGCGTGGTTTGCACACGTGGAGGCACACTTTGCCGGGGACGGGGATTTGAAATATTTCCACGTGGTAGCAGCGATGGGAAGCTCCACGTCATCCAGGTTGGTGGGATTTATTGCGGACCCCCCGCACCATGGCAAATATGAGGCGATTAAGGCCCTTCTCTTTAAGACATTTAGCTTATCTGCTAAGAAGAGGGCCCGCCAGATTCTTGACATTCAAGGCCTAGGGGACAGCAAGCCATCTCAGCTGATGGAGAAAATGCTGAATCTGCTAGGGGGGGAAGACCCTCGGGTTTTGTTCATGGAGATGTTCCTGCGCCAATTGCCTTCCCAGGCTCAGACGGCGCTAGCCAACACGTCCATTACGGACCCCCGTGCATTGGCTGAAGAGGCCGACCGTTTTTTCTTGGCTACCCAGCAGCCCGGTGCAGAGGCACTAGCTGTGACACTCAGCGCCCCCTCAACAGTTAAGAAGACTTGGGGGAGGCTGGACGCGGCAGTAACAAGCCAGCGCGGAGTGTTTTTACCACGTGCGGTTCGGGGCCAGCGCAAAGAGGTGTTTAGCTCGCTGCAGCTACAAGCCTCCGGGAAACGGAGGAGCCAGCGCTCGGTAGTGGCCCTGAGCGTTGGTGGCACAAGCAGGCTTCTCTTCGTCAGCGACAGAGTCTCAGGAAGCTTGTTTCTGTGTGACACGGGAGCTCAACGGAATGTAGTTCCTGCTTCGAGGGAAGACGTCGCTCGTGGGGGACATGGACCGCGGTTGACGGCTAATGGCGGCCCCATTCGCACGTACGGCGTGAGGCCTATGTGTCTGTGTATTGGAGGACAGCGGTTCAACTGGGATTTTGTGACGGCAGACATTTCTTTTCCCCTCCTCGGGGCAGACTTTTTATGTGCTCACAGACTCCTGGTGGACGTTAAAAATAAACGCTTGGTTGATGCCTTGACTTTTTCCTCCCTCGTGTGTACACTTGGCAAGGCAGCGTACGACGGGCTGTCGGGCTCGCTGTCAGGAGCGGAAATCTTTCTCAGGCTGTTGGCTGAATTTCCAGACCTGACGCTACCCACTTTCTCCGCGCTCACCACCAAGCATGGGGTGGAGCACCATGTCACCACGAGGGTCCCCCAGTCTACGCCAGGGCCCGGCGGTTGAACCGAATGATTTATGCATTCATGTTGAGAATGTTCCATTCAAAAATGTTATTATTAAAAAGGCATTTACACCATAAAAGATGACTATTGAGATCTATTGTCAGGAATGTTAGTTTTATATCAAATAGTGAATTATACTGCAGCAGAATGTTGCACGTCCGCACAGTGTTATATTTTCACAGCTCAGTGTCACTAAATATTAGTATTGGACTACAAGATAGATGCAAGCCTGTACCAGCGGCGCCGGATTCATTTCAGAAGTGGGGGGGGGGGCAAAAAGTGCGTGTGTATGTGACATACCAACCCAGTCTCACATCTAAACGTGTAATATTACTACAAAAATGCCTTTTTAAAATTGTAGGATCCCAGCGGTTTTTTTTCACCATTCATTTCCAATGGCTGGCGTGCGTCTATGTCACGTGATCTTCAACTTTCTCTCCGCAGAAGAAAAAAAAACATGGCCGACCTTCGTTTTATTCTCGGTGGAAAATGCCTATTTTAAGGTTAGTTTGGCCATTAAAATGCGTTTTGATGTCATTTGATGCGAGAAAAATTAGTTTTTATTTCAGATTATTTGCGCAGTGGATGTACATGGTCTTTAGTTTGCTAGTTATTACGAAGATTACTACAGGAAATTGTACACATTCAACGTTATCATGGTTGCTAAGGTGGTTGCCATGGACGCTGCTATCGAGTGCTGTTACAACCCTGTCTCCTAAAAATGACATTCCCACAGAACTAAACTGCGTTCTCAATTACGTTTAGCTAAAAACGTATTTTCTCCCACGTTACGTTTGTTATGAACGTATCTCAAATACATTTATTTTCTACATATTGTAACGGACTGGTTATAATATTGATGTTTGATGTGTTTGTTGTTCAGAGTTTGTTTGCATTTTACAGAGTGTCAGTGAACGTGCCACTGTTTTGATGGACGGTTCTTGTGACCTGTAGCTGTGGGTTTGGGTGGGAGAGTGTTGTCTGGTTGGTTGGGGCTGGAAGAGGGAGGTTCCTGGGGAGAGAGACGCGGGAAGCTAGGAGAGAGCTAGCGGGAGATGTGACGGAGAGTGAGAATACGAGAGGGTTAGTGGATTGTTTTGGCGTGGTTACGGCCAACAGTAACCTGTGATCTGTATAATAAACTCCCGGATAAAGGACAAACTAAGCCTCCCTGTGTTCCTGTAGCGAGACGCTACAATAACTTCTAGAAACATATTTTCTCCCACGTTACGTTTGTTGTGAACGTATCTTAAATACGTTTATTTTCTACATATCTTTGCCATTAATTGTCTTGCTTATAATAATGATGATAGTCATTTATAAATATCATTTTAGAGCACACATTTGAAATCGAGAATCGGGCTCGATATATGGTTAAATTAAAATCAGTAGGCGAGGCTGTAATTTCGCCAGCTGTTACTCTCATGAGCGAGGCAGAAAATAATAGTTTTAACATGCCAAAAAGCTGCTGTGTCGTTTATTGCACCTCAAACATTAAAACAAATCCAGAGTTACGTGTTTCTGTACTTCCTCTAAGAAGAAAGGACAGTAAAACAGAGCACATTTCTCTGTTAATCTCCAAAAACAGCCATAAACCTCTGGTTATTTTTAATGTCCTCAACTCGATCATTAATCCCTGTGATGCTTCTCCAATTGTGCCATCGACTACTCTCTGTGATAAGTTCCTTACATTTTTTATCGAAAAAGTATCTGCTCTTAGGCTAGCCCACACTAGTGCTACCCCAGATCCTGCTCCTTTCCTGTGCCCTGCTGTCCTCGACCACTTTGAGCCTGTATCCCTCTCTTCTCTCTCGGATGTGGTCAAGCACCTGCGGCCGACAAACTGCAGCTCAGATAGCATTCCCTCTCGCCTTCTCAGAGATGTTTTTAATTCAGTTGGAGCAAGTATTTTATTACTTTTAAATACCTCTCTTGGCTCAGGATGTGTCCCAGCTGCCTTCAAACATGCCGTGGTAAAGCCACTACTTAAAAAGAAGAAATCTTGACCCTTCCATTCTCGCAAATTTTAGGCCCATCTCCCAGCTACCTTTTTTATCCAAAGTTCTGGAGCGAGTAGTCTATGCCCAGCTGCAGTCTTTTTTAACCACGCATGGAATCCATGAAAAGTTTCAGTCTGGCTTTAAACCCATGCACAGCACTGAAACAGCCATTTTAAGAGTTTTTAATGATCTGCTCCTAGCCGCCGACTCAGGTAGCCCAGCTGTCCTGGTGCTGTTAGACCTGACAGCTGCCTTTGACACTGTGGGCCATAGCATCCTGTTGTCACGGCTTGAACAGTCCGCTGGCATCACAGGCTCTGCCCTTGCATGGTTCAGGTCCTACCTGACAGACCGTAGCTTTTCAGTGCAGCTCCCCCTCTTACCTGTGGGGTTCCCCAAGGCTCGATTCTGGGCCCCATCCTTTTTCTACTTTACATACTGCCCCTGGGTACAATCCTTACAAAACACAATGTCCCCTTCCATTGTTATGCAGATGATGTACAAATCTATCTGCCTCTCTATTCCAATGCAAACTCTTTACAGCTATTGATGGACTGCTTGACAGAGGTCAAATCCTGGCTGAGCCAAAACGCCACTATGAGACAAAACAAAGTGTTTGACCAAACATTCCCTCTCAATTCAGAACTGAGGTCACAAAAAATAAGAACTAAGAAAAAATTAAAACTAAATATCGTTCCAGGGCAGGCTAACCGAGGCTAACCAATGAGCACCTGCATGTGTGTATGAGAATGGCCCTGACACCATTTCAGCCCAGATTTAAACTCCTGGCAGGACAAGCTCGAGCTCAATTCTCGCACTGAATAAAAAAAAGTGAGTGAGGGACTGCAATATAAGAGGGAAAGAAAGAGAAGCTTTAAAACTGTTCAATTGTTATGGTGTGTAAAGACTGATATTGTTCTATAATCATGATGTGAAACGGTTAACAAAGAAAAAGGGAAACTCAAGCTGCTGCTACTCTTTATTTTATTTATCTAAAATTAAGCACTTTAAGATGCACATATTTTCAAAAGCTATTTTATTTATTTTCTCTATTTTATTTTTAAATGCAGCCCGAGAGGAAC
>CALSBZ010037661.1:2995-18660 GCA_943591055.1 Gobionotothen gibberifrons | reverse complement strand
AAAACACACCTCGCTGGCGTTGTCGCTGCTGCCCCTCCGGGAGCGCTCCCTGCTCGGGGCGCACTCTGACTCCGAGGAGGAGGAGGCTCCAGAGGGGGCGTCCAGAGCGTCATCGCTGGAGGTCACCGTCTGGTACACCTGGAGGAGCAGGAGACATTAGAGGGCTGAACCATTTGGAAAAAATGATTGCAATTTTTCATAGGATACAATCGTATATGATTCCCGACTTTAGAGAATGATCATTTCTGAAACTTTATTCAAATGTTTTATTGATAATTATAAAAAATATCATTTTATTTTATGTTATTTTGGTTAAAATATGGAAATTGAGGATTTTAATTCATTATCTTTTATTAGCTATGTAGAATGCACCACTGGGCCGCACCACCAATGTTGATTGTGTATAATTTAGGGCTGCTCGATTATGGCAAAAATCATAATCTCGATTATTTGGGTCAATAATTGTAATTGCGATTATTAAATGCAATTATTCATTGACTTTGAAAACATCAATTTATTGGAGAAAACACATTTGAACAGCATGTTTTTAACAGTTGATTACCCTGAACTTTAAGTATAATTCAACTGAAAAACCAAAAAAATAATAATAATAAAAAAATAATCGTTTTATTTCGATTACTTTGTTTTCGTAATCGTTGCGATTAAAATACGATTAATTGAGCAGCACTAGTATATATATCGGATATATATATATTTTATACACATTTTTGTGTTCGGGATTGTGGGAAACAGTATTTCAATCTCTCTGTCTGTACACACAAACTGAAAGATTGAGAATAAAGTTGACTTAGACTCGACTGTATGAATAAAGGTTTATTGATTGATATTCTATGTTTTTCTTTGTTACTTCTTTCCCTGTTTGAAGTGCACCCCTCACCTCGCTGGATTCACTGTCCAGGTTGTCTGCGGAGCCTCCATGCTGATGTCCGGTGAGCAGGTCCTCCATGGATCCGGGGGCCGATCCCTCCACAGAGGAGGAGGTCAGCGTACCCGGTCCTCCTCCTCTTCCTCCTCCTCCTCCATCACTCAGGGAGGCGAAGCTGAACAGCTTGTCGGAGGCGTCCAGCCGCTGCTCCAGAGAGAACCCCAGCGCGTTCAGCCGGTCTTTCAGCATGCGGTTCTCGCTCTTCAGAAGGTTCAGCTCCTCCCTGATGGCGTGGTTCTGCTCCTGCAGGAGGATCAGGGTGGACTCCACATCGGCTGCCGTGATAGCTGACACATGAGGAGGAGGAGGAGGAGGAGGAGGAAGAGGAGGCGGCTTCTCCTCCTCTTCCTCTTCCTCCTCTTCCTCCTCTTCCTCCTCCCGTGTGTCCTCCTTCCCTCCCAGGCCCAGCTGCGCCCTCATGCCTCTCAGCTCGCTGCGCAGATGATGGATCTCCACGTCCTTGCTCTGAGCCAATCCCAGCAGGTCTTTCACTTTGCTCTCCAGAGCCACTTTGTCGCTGATCTGACCGTCAGATTTAGATTTGCTCATGCGCCCTTCAGACTCCACCAGGATTTGGCTGCGGGAGCGTTTCCCCGACGCAGCGTCGCCCGCCGCTGCCCCCGACCCCGGCTGCTTCTTACAGGCCGCCGTCCTGGAGCTGCGGAGACGATCCCGCGACGAGTTTGTCTCCTTGGCGTTGGACGAGGTTGTACGTCTTGATGAAGTACCTGGTAGGAGTACAAAGAATTATACTTACTAAAAGATACAATTGTATGCAAGGAATATTTAGTTTTCTTTCTGACCATCACTAAAAACCAGTGGCTATCACAACTGGACCTTCTGTAGACACACACACCCCCCACAAATCAACGTAACACTGTGATATTACAGATCAACAACACAGATACCATTCTCATTTATTCATTTTATTTATATAATTAAATCGATGTTTTGTTTGTTTTATCCGAGTGTTCCAGGGTATTCTCTGAATACATTATTAGGCGCGTTCACACCAAGTACTTTTCCCACAAAGGTTCCTGAGAACTCTTTAGTTCTCATGAACTAAGTACAGATCGCGTTCACACCGGAATAAGTCCCTGGGGGAGAATGAAGGCGCTGACGTCACTTCTTCTTCTTCTGCTTTGGGTTTACTGGCAGGCCACAAACCACTTCACGGCGTATACTGCCGCCCGGAGTCCCCGGCCGGAAGTCCCCGGAGTTGGAGACTGGCTTCAGTAGAAGCTGCTGGGACTCCCAGCAGCTTCTACTGAAGCCTTCCGAGTAAATCGCCAGAACGCCGACACCTCCTCATCTCCACCGCTCCCACGTTTTATTTTGTGTTGCCATAAGTTAGTCTCTCTGCGTTTCTGCGCTGGGCTAATGCTAATAATGCTAATGCGAGGATAATAAAATGGCGGCTTCACAAACGTTTTTGGGAGTTTTACGGGGCGTGGTTTGCAATCCGCCCAGCCAATCAGACATAGGAACCTTTTTCTCCCACGAAAGTCCCTGCTCTCTAGCAGGGACTGAAAAGGGGGTAAAAAAAGGTTCTCTAGAACTAATTTAGTTCCTGGGACTTTTTGGTGTGAACGCAACTAAATCGTAGTTCTCAGGAACCTTTGTGGGAAAAGTACTTGGTGTGAACGCGCCTCTTGAAGGCCCTGACGGTTCACCTCTGCTAAAAACGTTCCAAGCTACTTTTTACTACGTCCATCATAAAAAAAATGCTCCTACTTAAACAGGCATTTATATAATTATCCGAAGACACCTCGAAAATAGACAGACACCTTTACAGGACAAACAGATGAAGATGAATTTGCTAAAAACTAATTTAAAGTCATTTAGCGAATTCAACCTTAACAACAAAATGGATAAATCACATACAAGGTGGAATAATGACGATAACAATTAACATATTGATTCAGATATACCGTGCATACTTTTTATCAGTCATTCGTCATATATTTAATACATGTTTTGGTAAATGTATTTGTTTTTTTATATATTTATGTACGAACCAATACACCCTGGTGAATAAACCGTGTTATGATTCTGATGGGGTAAGCTCAATAAAATGCTAGCCTACTCTTTTGTTGTTTGTTTTTGCAAAGATTGTATGAATGACAGAAGTACATGTACACAAATGAATGTATTTTCGTTAGCTCGTAGAATAGTGTATGAAGTATTTGAATAGTTAAATGTGTGTTGTATCACCTGCTGTGGTCTTTGGCTTGCTGTCCAGGTTGCTAACGTTGGTCCCGGCGGAGGCCGTCCGCTTACTCTTGTTGACGGCGTTATTCGATGCAGGAGCTCCTCCCGCCATCGCTGCTAAAAGATCATCGTTGCTTTTCACCTGAAAACACACACATTTTTTAAATATCGACAAATTCACTTACAGACAGAAATGAGGCTGAAGAGATTGACCGAAATGACGGCAAGAGAATAACAAACAGCTTAAACACATACACTTAAAAAAGCATATGTAACATTGGGAACGATTTGAAATGTAATTAATACCAAAGAACGGACCAGAATGAAGACTAGTATTAAAGTTTTTATTTAAACATTTATCTGTAGATTCTTTGTTTGTTTTTTTACAATGTAATGATTTTATTTTGATTTATAATGAAAATAAAACAGTTTTCATCCTTTCAAATATGAATGTCCTGCTTTTTCTCTGTTATATGAAATCAAAGTGAATAAGTACACATTTTTCGGACATTTTCTATACCAATATCAGAGACTTTGAGAGTCAGAATACTATAACAACTTAATAAGGCTGTCCAACAACATCACCTGGGACCCAAAGCATGCTCTGAACAGTGAATATGAACTGCTACCATCTAATGGGAGATACAGGGTCCCGCCATTCAATAAAGTCAGACTGAAGCATCCTTTGTGCTCCAGTCGATCCTCTCACAGAGCTGATCCCAGATCAGATGCACGCTGCAGGTTATCTCTCAGTGATTGTGCCGTTATATTAAATGTTTGTTGTCCATGTATTGTGTCTTGATGTTTGTCTGTTGATGTGACACATGGAGCTGCTGTGATGCAAGTCACATTTCAGACTTGATCTGACCATGAAAGTATTATCGTATACTAAATTGAGTTGTGAGCTGCAGCCCTACATGCATCCTTCAGTTGATCCTGTGATGGCTCTTACCTTGGACAGCGGTGCAGCGCTGCTCTTGGCTGCAGGTTTCCCGGTCCCGCTGTTCCCCTCCGCCTTCCCTCGCTCCCCGCTGGCTTTACTCACCGCGGGCCGCACCGACTTCTTCATACTGCGCTCCGTGCTGCAGAAACATCTACGATCTGTGCACAGAGAGGAAGTGTGTCAGCGCTCAGGAGGGACAGATGCACTTTTTCCATGAAGTAGGAATTCTTTCCACAGAGGTTATTCCCTCAACTCTAGAAAGCACTGAGACCACAATGAATATAGCTTTGCAGCGTTTGTGGATATTGTGTTTTTTCCTTTGTCTGTTTCAAGATATTTGGTGTTGAGAAAGCGGTGGATCATTCTGATTATCCTCCTGATCCCTACAAATGTTCAATTCACCACCTTTGAAGTGAGAGTCCAATCAGTGATGAAGCGATACATTACTCAGTTTGTGCTTTATTTTCAGAGAAAGCAGAGTTTGAAGCTGCAAATCCTGTGGTTCCCTTCCCTTTTCTGTCATTGAATAAACCAAAGACTGTATTATATTCAAGGATTCTATGTATACAAAACACTGTAAAAACAAACTACTGTACAATTTATCTGCAACAATATATTTTCAACTTCAACAAGCAATTATTTTTCGGCAAATAAATGGGTAATAATTCCCTCTATAACATCAATTTATAATGCAGTAAAAACATTTGCTTTAAATAACTTGATTTATTTAAGTTTCTCGCCAAAACTTAAAGTGCACCTATCATGCCATTAGGCAACAGCATAGGTCTCAGATATATATAAAAATATATAAAAAACATGTCTATGAAGTGTTTTGCTCAAAATACCAAACAGATCACCCATTCTAGCCATGCCTCATATCCCTCTATTTCACTTCCTGTTTCAAAAGTGCTGATTTTGGGGATAAAGCTTTAATAAAAAAGGAGGGGTCTGAGCTCATGCGGGACCCGGCAGCTACTGTCTAAACTAAATACTGCCGTGATGAAACGCCATATCATGGATTATCAAGGATTATTTCTGAAACAGTATGGAGCTCAACGGCTTTCTCTCTTGCCGGTTATACCACAAGGTGAGTTCCTTTTTACTTCCTGCTTCTTCACACACATGCTCTCCAGTACAGGTTAGCTCTGAGTGTTAGCGATGCTAATGTAAACACCGACCATATTACGTCCAAAACAGTCGGGCATTGTTTCTGATAGCAACGTTTCTGATTGGGCCGTGGGTCCACATTTCAGATATTACGTCATATCGGACACAAATCTGGATCAGCTCCGTTGTTCCCCCGTTTTTAGAGATTTGGGTACGGAGGAAAAGAGAGAGGGGTTTATTTTCTGACGCTGCGTGAGTTCCCCGACACACCGGGGACACATGTTTATGTATAAAAGACATCAAAAAGTGCATTTTGCATGATCGGTCCACTTTAAATACATTTTACAAGACTAAATTGAACAAATTAAGACACCATTATAATTGACCTTTGTCCAATTCTCATTTTATCAGATTTGTTCCCATTTCCAGACCACCTTCTGTACTACTTTCAATAAAAAGGTATAATAGATGTTACAGTTTAAAAATGTTGCTAATTTATATTGATATCATTATACATGCCATTTAAATCATTTTTAGCTTCAATGCAGTTACACATGGTAGCTATAGAAACGACCGTAGGAGATGATAAGGGTAGAGCAGAGACTGAAATAGAGGCTTTTAAAAGGCTAAACCATCTCTCCACTAGATGGCGGTCCTGTGTTGTGGCGGTTCACAGAACAACTTTCCTGTTTGTTGCAGCAACGATAACAAAGACGAAGCTTTTTGAATCTGATTTCTTCTGAGTGGGTGGCTCCTCTCGTCAGCGCACACAAAAATGGGCAAGACTGAGTTATTTTGGACTTTTTGTAGAAAAATCAGTAGAGCCAAAAAAGGAAAAGTGGATTCCTTCACAGATCAAAGTGAAAGCTCAAACCAACACAACCTAATGCGGTCAGATTTCGTGACGCACATATGTGTGTGATCATCTTTCACTGCAAAGAAATCCTTTAGTGCCACACCGGCGCACAACAACAGGTTCTCTGTTGAAAGGAGAGATTGCTTTTATCGGTTTGGCAGATTCATAGCAGGAGATTCTGGGTCTGGGAAATAATTCTTTCTTCCAAAAATCGATTCTTTAACAACTTATTCAGGGTTCATACACTTTTTCACCAATGATTTTCAATGACTTCTCCATGACCATTGCCTCATTTTCCATGACCAAAAACATTACTCCTTCTCACTGAAACATTTTTATTTTAACATGGTAAGCTGGAAAATAAGGTCTGCATATGAAACATGTTGTGCCTATCTAAAACAAATCAAATAGTAGGCTTACTAGCTCCTACAGACAAAAGCCACTGTCGACTAGAGGGCGTGATTGTAAAAATCTCTCACCAGCAAAACACCTCGTCAGTTAAATTCCATTTCACGTTTCATTACTATACGATACAGTATTTATTATCATTATAGTATTACTATTTCGGCGATTAGATAAAATATAAATTATATTTGATGCAACTTTAGTTACATTTCCATGACTTTTCCAAAACTTTGGGAAAAATATTGTTTTCCAAAACTTTTCCAGGGCCTGGAATTAGCATTTTGAATTTCCATGACTTTTCCAGGTTTTTAATGACCGTAGGAACCCTGCTTATTTTTCTACTACATGAGCTTAACATTGCTTCTGATGGACAGTCATCTACACAGCATGTCAAAGCTGTGTCAACTATTACAATTATTTTGTTAACAATAATGTTTCAAATGAGCAAGTTTGTGAAAATGTAAAAGTAACTGAGCGAAGTTCACATCTTACTCTTTGGATCAAGCAACTTTATTATATATGTTTTGTTTGTATAACTTGAAGTAGTTAGTTTTAAAATGGACTGAAAACAGAGAAATACAAAGTTAATGTGCATTTTTAGCATTTATCAATATGACCTTTTGTCTTAGTTTTGTCTTTGATTGTTTACAGAGATGAATTAGCTTATAACCCGTTTAAAAAATATATGAAAAGTCCCTAATCTTACACACTTTACTTTCATGCCATGACTTGATTAAGAATCGACTCAATCAGTGCACAACAAATCAAAGAAATCAGCTCCTATATATGTTCTGAATCCGAACTCCATCTATCTAAAATTCTGTATTTATTAGTAGCAAAGTACTGCATAACAGCATCAGCATAGCATGTGTTTTTATATGTGAAAAGTAACTATGGTGGTGCTAAATAAAAGGTAGGAAAAAGTACCATATTTGCCTTTGAAATGCAGTGAAGTAAAGTACTGGATACAAGTATGTAAAAATAAGATTAAAGTAACAGTTATTTTTTGGACTGGTTGAGAATAAAAAGTGAGCTGAAGTTATTTATCTGAGACAGGAAACCCCTCCCCTCTCTGTCTGAGTCACAGCTGTTGTTTTCCTGGGCAGACGTTTGTTGTTTTAATATGGAAATACATATAAACAGAAATACAAGCGGTAAATCAGACTTTGAATAGAAAAACTGTGAGAAGCGTATCGTAACAGGAGCACAACTATTGAAATGATTCACTCAAAACACTTCTACGAATCCTATCTGAATAAAAACACACTACATGAATAAATCAATATGTAGGATCTGATACAGGAGGAGCAGCTAAACGTCTCCTTCCTGGAACTTCCAGAAAATCCCCCAAAAACCTGCTACTGCACTTCATACAACAACAAATACTCTTCTGCCAGAGTTCAGCTGTTTCCCTTTCAAGTCCAAGTGATTTAATATGTTCTTCCGAAGAGACGATATTTGTTTTGTTTTCTTATTTCTGTCTATTGGCCTGCAGTGACGTAGATGCTGAGAAAGGTTAAGCTACATCCAATTCATATGAGCTGGGCGGCTGTGGCTAAGTGGGTAAGTGCTGGACTTGGAAGGGCTGTCCCGAATACCATTTTTCGGGGTCCGGATATTCGGTAGTAATCGGCAGCGAATATTCGTTCCGCGGGTGGGGGGTGCGTAGTAATCAGCAGCGAACCGCTTGGACACGTGTATTTCGGTTTATTCACGGCATTCATTTTGTTATTCTACAGTATTGTTGTTTTATAGTTATATGCATACAACCCAATTTGTGTTCTTTGAAATTGAAAAGTATATTGCATTGTGTTTGTTACTTGCGTTGCAGTTGTATATGTCTTAAGTGTAATTTGGCTTGGCTTTCTATTTTGTATGGCCATGCTTTTATTTTGAAGGAGAGTTAACGCAGTTGACAGGAAGTTGTTGTTGCTATGGAAACAGCGTGACGGAGATTAATGGAGAAAAAGTCATATCTACATATAAAAGACGGAGAAAGTAAACAATAACGTTTATGGTTAAGTGTTAGCACCCCCCGAAGAGGCACAAGCTCTTACGTTGATATTGGAGATTTCAATAAATAAAAAAATAAAAAAACGGGAAAAAAACCGAATATCCGAATAACTAAATTGAAACCCGAATAGTACTCCAACGAACGAATATTCGGATATTCGGGTACAGCCCTAGTAGCAAGTTCGAGTCCCACTGCAGTCAGCATGTCGTTGTGTCCCTGGGTAAGTCAGTTCACCCCAAATTGCTCCTGTGGGGATTGTCCACAGTACTGAATGTATGCAAGTCACTTTGGATAAAAGCATCTAACAAATGACATGTAATGTAATATGAGAAAATCACAAATAGCCCCAGCCCCAAAAGAGGGGAGGGCTTAATTTACAGTATGCATTTAAACAGTTGAATGACCTCTTAAGACTTTGTAGAAACCCTGTTTTTTTAGAAGCTTTGTTTAGTGACCGTACTTGCATGCAGATATTTTCTTATGTCTGACCTATACACCAATATGTTGGCCGGTGATCTGAAATTAAAGAAATTATGTGAAAGAAGCTATAAATAATCGACTGGGAAGCTTTTGTTGTCTTTGAGTCGGCCAGCTCTTGAACAGTTCTGCAGTGCATTTATTCTTAATAGTTTTAATCTACAAGACTGTAGTATTTTTGACTTTTTTGACTATTTGTTTTAACTATCCAGAATATTTTATATTGTTTTGTTAATATTTGATATAATATTTTTCATTTTTTCCATTTTATTTGTACATTTTCTTTTCCAGTTTAAGTATTCTGTGACTAAATAATTTCCCAAATTGGGATCAATGAAGTATCTATCTATATCTATCCATCCATCTATCTATAATAATAATAATAATAATACATTACATTTATAAAGCGCTTTTCCTGGTGCTCAAAGCGCATGAATCTATCCATCTATCCATCCATCCATCTATCTATCCATCTATCCATCCATCTATCCATCTATCTATCTATCTGTGCTGGCAGTTATAAACAGCAGTCTGCTCTCAGGGAAGGTCCCTGAAAACCTGACGCATGCAGTAGTCCAACCTCGTATTAAAAAACCCAGTCTGGATCCCACAGTTCTGGCAAATTTTAGGCCCATTTCCAAAATGCCGTTTATGTCAAAAATCCTGGAGAAGATTGTCTACAGTAAAATTACATTTTTTCTGAAAGAGAACGATATACTGGAGGTTTTCCAATCCGGTTTTAAAACTATGCACAGCACTGAAACAGCGCTTTTAAGAGTTTTGAATGACATCCTTTTATCTACTCAAATCAAATCAAGTTTTATTTATAAAGCACATTTAAAAGTGATTTTTGGTCGAGCCAAAGTGCTGTACATGTAATAAAAAACACATTACTACAATCACAATAAAAGACAATAAATTACAACAGATATATAAAAAACACAGGGAAAAGTCAGGAGTCGTGCTCTGCTCTGACTAGAAGGCCAGGGAGAATAAGTGTGTCTTAAAGGTAGGGTATGTAAGTTTGAGAAACCAGCTTGAGATCGCTAGAATTTGAAAATACACGACCGGAGAAAATCTGCCACTTCCTTACAGAGCCCCTCCTCCAACACACACGAACGCGCACATGACCAATGAGGGCACGAGATAAGTTTGTGCACAGATGGAAGGCTGACAGGCAGGTAGGCCATCCAGTTACTTTAGCCGGGCCGGCTAAAATGATTTGTAGTACTTTTTACAGTATTACGGCTTCCACAGATGACATTTTTGTATGATTTATTGTCAAAGCACTTAAGATATTCATTGCTATCGGGATGTTAAGAGCATTCCATGGAATATAACAAAAAGTGTATCTTGAGCCGGTTTCTCAAACTTACCTACCCCACCTTTAAGAGTAGATTTAAAAACTCTGGGCCGACCTCACATGGAGGGGCAGAGTGTTCCAGAGCCTAGGGCCAGCTGCTGCGAAGGCTCGGTGCCCTCAGGTTTTGAGCCTGGTCTTGGGCACTACCAGCAGCAGCTGGTCAGCAGACCTTAAAGCTCTGGCTGGGGTGTAGCGATGGAGGAGTTCGGCTATATAGGCAGTAGGGCTGTACCCGAATATTCGACTATTCGAATATTCGTTCGTTGACCAACTATTCGGGTTTCAATTTCATTATTCGGATATTCGTTTTGTTTTTTGTTTTTTTTTAAATAAAAAAATACTGCGGTGTGGGTGGATTGGGATGAGGGGCGCTTGTTTTTCACTCGGCTCCTCCCGTTTGCCAGTACTGTGGTATTAGTGGTTTAGGAAGAGGGGAGTTTTTCACAAATCCAGCGCTCCCTAACTCATGCCTGGCTGTGACGTAAATGGTGTGCAGCCGTGAAGCCAGGACAGTAAACAAACATGTCGTCGGTAGTATGGGACTATTTCAAAGTTTCAGAGTTAGATAGTTGGCTTGCTATTTGTATTAACAAATGCAATGCACACTCCTTCATACTCTGATCGATAACGATATACGGGACATAAGTTTCACCACGGACATATGGACCAGTGATGTTAGCCCCGTTAGCATGCTAGGTCTGACGGCGCAGTGGCTGGACAAAGACTACAAACATTGACTGATTGACTCAATTATATTTATATGGGAAAATAAATATGGTCACTTTGAAGAGTCAAAACTGTTCTTGGCTTTGTTTTGTTCATAGTAGTAATGCTCATGTCATTTGCTCACTACTAGTCTTTTTTTTACCACCAGGTGTGCAAAAACTACAGGTACATTTAATATATATATATATATATATATATATATATATAATATTATTATCGGTTATCGGTATCGGTCTTGAGAAGCAGGAAGTTATCGGTTTCAAAAAACCAATATCGTGCATCCCTAGTTTTAACAGAAATATGTGTTTTGTATCTTTGTTTGACTCTTCAGGTTGTAAAACGGACGGAATTTGGAACCAGATTTACTGCGGCTGGGTTAAATGCAGAGGACACATTTAATTTTAATGTATGCGAGTACTGAGACAATAAATAAATATAAATCGTAATAGTATGCTCTTTCTGCGCTTCTGCTTAACAGCGTGTTGTCAGGTGTCTCGGATTCGGAGCGTGTTATGAAACCTTTTGAAAAAAAATAAAGTTTATAAAAATAAAAAAAAATCTCTCCGCACCGAATATTCGAATATTCGCTGCTGATTACTACCGAATATCCGGAGCCCGAAAAATGGTATTCGGGACAGCCCTAATAGGCAGGAGCCAGCCCATTTAGTGCTTTAAAAACAAATAAAAGGATTGTGTAGTGTAGTGAGGCCAGAATTGGGGTGATGTGGTCACGCTTTTTGTGGCCAGTCAGAAGACGTGCAGCTGCGTTTTGGACTAGCTGCAGGCGTTTAATTGAGGCCTGGTCCATACCCACGTATAGAGCGTTGCAGTAATCCAGTCTTGAGGTTACGAAGGCATTAATAACCCTTTCTAGGTCTAAAAGATAAAAACGACTTGGTTTTGGCCAATAGTCTTATTTAAAAAAAAGCAGGATTTGACTACGGTGCTGACCTGCTTGTCGAATTTAAAAAAGTGCTGAAGGTGCACTCCAATGTTCATGACAGAGGGGAGGATGTTTTTATTGAGAGCCCAGAATATCAACCAGAGAGGCTGGAGGTTGGGGTCCAAAAAAGATGACCTCAGTCTTGCTCTCGTTGAGGTTGAGAACGTTTTTGCTCAGCCAGGATTTTATCTCTGTTAAGCAGTCCATCAACTGCTGTAATGAGTGTTTGAAATTTGCTTTGAGAGGCAGATAGATCTGTACATCGTCGGCGTAGCAGTGGAAGGGAATATTGTGTTTTGTGAGAATTGAACCTAGGGGCAGTATGTACAGTAAAAAGAGGATGGGGCCCAGAATAGAGCCTTGGGGAACCCCACAGGTAAGAGGGGCTTTGGCAGAGGAGAAGGCACCTAGCTGCACTGAGAAGCTACGGTCTGTCAGGTAGGACCTGAACCATGCAAGGGCAGAGCCTGTGATGCCAGAGGACTGTTCAAGCCGTGACAACAGGATGCTATGGTCCACTGTGTCAAAGGCAGCCGTCAGGTCTAACGGCACCAGGACAGCTGGGCTACCTGAGTCGGCGGCTAGGAGCAGATCATTAAAAACTCTTAAAAAGGGCTGTTTCAGTGCTGTGCATGGGTTTGAAGCCAGACTGAAACTTTTCGTGGATGCCATGCGTGGTTAAGAAAGACTGCAGCTGGGCGTAGACTACTCGATCCAGGGCTTTAGATAAAAAAGGTAGCTGGGAGATGGGCCTAAAATTTGCGAGAATGGAGGGGTCGAGATTTTTCTTTTTAAGTAGTGGCTTGACCACGGCATGTTTGAAGGCAGCTGGGACACATCCTGAGCTAAGAGAGGTGTTTATAAGCAATAAAATACTTGCTCCAACTAAATTGAAAACAACTCTGAGAAGGCGAGAGGGAATGCTGTCTGAGGTGCAGTTTGTCGGCCGCAGGTGCTTGACTACATCCGAGAGAGAAGAGAGGGATACAGGCTCAAAGTGGTCGACAACAGCAGGGCACAGGAAAGGAGCAGGATCTACCTAGCACTAGTGTGGGCTAGCCTAAGGGCAGATGTAAGAAACTTATCACAGAGAGTAGTCGATGGCACAATAGAAGAAACATCGCAGGGATTAATAATAGAGTTGAGGACATTAAAAAGAACCTGAGGTTTATGGCTGTTTTTGGAGACCAAGAGAGAAATGTGCTCTGTTTTGGCTGCTTTGACTGCCGTCTGGTAGTCGGAAAGGCAAGCACGAAGGATTTCTAGGGAGACATGGAGTTTATCATTTTTCCATTTTCTCTCTGCACGCCTGCAAGCGCGTCTGAGAGCACGAGTACAGTCATTGAGCCACGGCTCTGAGAGAATGTTGGTGCGTCTAAGCGTAAAAGGAGCAACGGAATCCAGTATTAGTGTGCATGTCGAATCAAACACTGACTCTGGGTTATTGATTTAACTGCTGCTTTCGATACAGTCGACCATGACATCCTGATCTCTCGCTTGGAGCAGTGGGTGGGCATCGAGGGGAAAGCCCTGGAATGGTTCAGGTCATATCTGAAGGACAGAACTTTCTCTGTCAGTCTTGGTGACTCAGTCATCCTCTGCTCCACTCCTGTATGGGGTCCCACAGGGCTCAGTATTAGGCCCCTTGCTATTTTTCCTCTATTTGCTCCCTCTTGGGTCCATATTTAGAAAGCACGGCATCACATTCCACTGCTTTGCTGATGATAGCCAGATGTATGTCCCACTAACAAAGAAGGAGGGTTACTAAATTAGCCCACTGCTAAAGTGTCTCTAGAGGACACAAAGGCCTGGATGGCGTGCAACTTCCTAAAACTGAATGAAGGAAAAACTGAAGTAAAGGTTTTTGGTGGCACCACTGCATAGGGCTGCACGATTTTGAAAAAAACTGACATTGCGATTTTTTTTCCCCTGCGGTATATATTGCGTTTTTTTTAACTATATTTAACCGGATGAAGGATTTTAGTCACGGACGTCTGGATCTTAACTGGTTGACTCATCATACCTTAAGTCATGATCTAACATGTCATGATAATGCATGTTGCTTCCCCTCAAATAAGGGGGTTCATCTTTGAATGAAGAAGAGTGGTGTCTAGAAGGGATCCAAGAGATTAAACGTATTACATTAAACTATAGGAAGCTTCATTATCACAATAGGGAATTAACATACGTGACAAAATAGGTCATTTAACTTTTTATTCCACAATTAAAACCTTTTTTGTGCAAATAGCAGCAAAGTAGTGGACATCTTTTAAACAACATTATAAAAATAAAATGAAGAACAGCTATACACCAGCTCCTTTATGCCGTTTTGAACCTTTCTCATATGGTGTAACACCGGCAAAGGCATCTGAAATAGTTGTTTGCTGTGCATGCAGACTCAGAGCCTGCATGTCACTCCACTCAAGTACCCCTGACATGAGAGCCGTGCAGGTTTTCCTTTTGTAGCAAGCAGCAAAATAATTGTAACATGACGTGTTTGAGTTAATTTACCTACTTAATATCGAACGCCCTAAAAAAAAAAAAAAAGTATTACAATTTTTTATTTTTTTTTTAAAAGATGTATTAAAAAAATAAATTTAAAAAAACGCACGTCCCTGCGGTGTGAATACCGCGCATGCGCATATCGCGGTTATCGCCATGACACGGTATATCGTTCAGCCCTACCACTGCATCAATTCTGTATACCTGGGTTCCTTGGCTCAGTACACCAAGCCCACAATTATGAACATTGGCATTAAAATGGACCGTGACTAGTCAGATTAAATCGGTGGTAAAAACGAGCTTTTATCACCTTAGGCAGCTAGCCAAAATAAAACCTTTTCTCTCCAGACAGCAGTTTGAGACAGTAATCCACGTCTTTGTCACCACTCGGCTGGATTACTGTAACTCTCTCTACATGGGGGTCAGTGGGTCCTCCCTCGCTCGTCTGCAGCAGGTGCAAAATGCCGCAGCAAGGCTTTTAACTGGCACACGGAAATATGACCACATTTCCCCCATTTTGGCTTCGCTCCACTGGCTGCCAATACATTTTAGGATTCATTTCAAAATCCTTTTGTTTACTTTTAAATCCCTAAATGTCATGACCCCACCATATATTTCCGAGCTGCTACACCCTTACTCGCCCAACCGCCCTCTCAGGTCAGCGAATCAACTGCTCCTGAATGTGCCCAGAACCAAGTCAAAGCTCAGAGGGGGCCGTTGCTTCTCTGTAGCGGCTCCCACACTGTGGAACGATCTGCCCCTGCACATCAGACAGGCCGCCACACTGCCTGCTTTTAAATCGCTTCTTAAAACCCACCTCTTCTCCTTAACGTATTAACATCTTTTAGAGCGTTGCTTTTATATTGTCTATTGTTTTTACTTGTACTTGTTTTATGGTGTGTGAGCTGTGCTGTGTGAATTTGATTGTACAGCACTTTGGTCTGGAGGTTTAAAGTGCTATATAAATAAAGCTGTATTGTATCCATCCATCTACAGTATCTACCTACCTACCTACCTACCCATCTATCTATCCATCCATATATCTACCTAGCCATCTATCTATCCATCCATATATCTACCTAGCCATCTATCCACCTATATATCCATCTATCTATCCATCTACCTATCTACCTACCTATATATCCATCTACCTATATATCTACTTAGCCATC
>CALSBZ010037658.1:3108-13961 GCA_943591055.1 Gobionotothen gibberifrons | reverse complement strand
TTTTTGTGGCAGCACTACACAAAAATGTTGATTTCTCCATATCTGATTCAGGACAAACAGTACTCACTACATTGAGGCTAAACCTGGCTTTAGTGTGTTTAACAAGAAAGCCCATACTGAAGTTGAAAGGTTGATGATGTTTGATGGACAAAATGAAACAACGGATAACTTAAGTAGGACCACACGGCCAACAACTAAATATCAGCACAGGTCATCCACAAAACCGGCGTACAACAGGTGACCTAAGTAAGGATAAGGGCGCTGCACATCATCCCGCTTATTACATGGCCACATTCTCAACAAAGTAACAACATGACTCCCAATATTAATTGAAATGCTTTTATGGATTTAGAAAATGATTTTATTGATTTAAAAAATAGTTGTATGTATTGATTTAAATTGACATGCATCCGCTAAGAAAAATAGTCCGTTGTTACGGTTTGAACTCACGTAGCAACGGCAGGAACTGCTTCGATAGCGTTTTTGAGGAGCTTTTTGATTACAGATTTGAAAACATCGGCATAGGCTTGCTTTAAAATAGCACAATTCATTATGTCAAACCTTGGAAAGTATCAGATATCCCTGCCCTAATGCAATAAAGTAACTGGCAACTGAATATGCGTCGCCGCTTGATGTCTATGTCTGGACCGCTGCGTAAAAAGGAAGGTTTCTGCCCGTTACTTCTCCGCTGTTTTCTTGTCGCTCTTGTCTTGTCGTAAACTGTATACAGTTAAATCGAACGGACTTCTTTGTGCAGATGTGAGCGTCCCTAACAACGGTCAATAAGTCCTTGACAGCGGTCTGTCTGTTCTGGATTAACAACGTGTCACGTGTTCTGAATTGACCAATCAGAATCGAGTATTCAACTAAGCCATCTAATACATACCAATAAACCACACCTATGTGATCATAGGTGCTAACAAAATACAAATTAACATGGTGTAAATAAACGATAATACAAATAATACTTTTTTTTTTAATGCCATTTTATTTCTATGTTTACATTTTGGAATGTTTATTTCTAGTCTTTACATTTTTATTGTACAACTCCATGTCTTTTTATGCTGCTGCAACACAACATTTTGTTTCTTATCTTATAAGAAACTCAGGCCAAGTAAGCATTTTGTCTCCTACAGTCTTGTCCAGTCTTGTACATTATATTACAGTCATGAGGTCTAAAACCACCACTCAGGGACAGTTTCATCCCACAGAACATAAGACTGTTAAACACCTGAACGTTTGAAAGAACATTCATCTGTTTGCAACTGATATATATCAATATTTAAATTACTGTATTATAATTATATTCTATTTTATTTGATCTACTTGTACTATTGTATCTGTTTTATTGTGTTGCTCTGTTGGAGGAGCCTGTGACCTAAGACTGTCATTGTCATATCATATAGGGTCTAAGGATAGAGCGTGTCGTTTTTCTCACATTGATATTCTGAACAATCTGTGCTGTTGTATTTGCTGTAAAGTGTCCCTACTGTAGGCTATTTTTATTATATGTACAGCACTTTGGCTCGACCAAAAATCGTTTATAAATGTGCTATATAAATAAAACTTGATTTGATTTGATTTGATATCTACACTGTAGCTATGCACACATGACAATAGAAGCCTTGAACCTGGAGTCTCTGACCTGTGCTGCTCCAGCTCGGCTCCGCCCCGCAGGTTCCTGACGGAGCTGTTGTGTCTCTGCTCCTCGGCTTCAGGCTCCAGAGAGACGCTGCGCCTCAGGGCCGCGTGCCTCCTCTCCAGCCGGGCCACCGCCTGCTCCATCGTCTCTCTCTGCTGCTTGTCCTTGGACTCCAGGATCTCCTTCTCCTTCCTCCTCACCTTCTCCTCCTGCCGCGCCACGTTGGCCGTGAACTCGTAGGTTTCCTGGAGCTGCTGCAGCTGCTGGGCGCTGTGCAGGTGGAGGCTCAGCTTCTCCTGCTTCTCCTCCAGCTCCTTCTCCACCTGGAACAGCGTGTTGTCGAGCCCCGGCGGGATGTCGCAGTTCCCGTTGTTTCCTCCTCCGCTGCGCTCCAGCATCTCGGCCGCTCTCAGCTTCTCCTCGGCCAGCGCGGGGAGGAGTCCGTCAGAAACGCTGGCCAGCTGTCGCTCCTTAAACTGCAGCCTGTGCTCCGCCTGCTTCACCAGCTGCTCCTCCTGGGACACTGCTGTAGCGTCCTGCGCCCCCTTAATAATAATAATAATAGATTACATTTAATTATCTTGGCGACCTGGTAAAACAATGAGGTTTAACATGGGTATTTCAGGATATCTGTTGGTCAAATAGTGAATGCACTCTTCCAATATGAGAGTCCACATGATAACCAAGGTATCCCAACTGTAGCTGAGAACATGACAGGATGTCTGATTACCTAGAAGAGCATCAGGACTGTTTGAGGCATATGATAGCTATGTGATTAACATGATGATTCAGCCTCTATGGAGATAGACATATGACAAGCATGCTCATTTCTGACGTGGAGCTAATCTGAAGTAAACATTGAATACTGCTTTCTATTCCTCCATCTTGTGACTGTGTAACTCCCTCTCTTGGATATCAGCATGTGAAGGACACTGCTCAGGAACTAGTTGATGCTCTGTATGTGATGACTACTTCCTTTTTATGGATGAGAGCTACTTTCAAAAAATAAAACCAGTCGTGAGCTACTTTTACTCCTCTTTTTTGTTTTTTTGCAGTGTATATATTTAGCACATTTTAACATTATTATATGCTGACCTTTAACCTTTGTGTGCTGTTTGGGTCTGTGGGACCCGTTTTCAGTGTTTACTAAAATAAAATGTATGCAATTTAATTATTTTAACCTGCTTTATTTGGGGGTGGACGTCACATCCTCTAGGGGGGTCCGGGGGCATGCACCCCCAGGAAGATTTTTTTTAAATGTTGAAGTTAAATGCATCAATCTGGTGCACTTTGAGCTAGGGCTGCTCAATTAATCGTATTTTAATCAACATAATGTAAATAAAACGATTTTTTTTTTTTAAATAGGTTTTTCAGTTGAATTATACTTAAAGTTCAGGGTAATCAACTGTTAAAAACATACTTTTCAAATGATTTTCTTCAATAAATTGATGTTTTCAAAGTAAATGGTTAATCGTTTTTAATAATCGTGATATCAATTATTGACCCAAATAATCGAGATTATGATTTTTGAGCAGCCCTACTTTGAGCACAACATGAATGTATGGATACAGCTCTCAACACTCAGATGAAAGGGAGCTGTATACTTTTCAATAATCCAAACATCTTTAGAATATGATCACAACCAATAACAAATCATTTAAACTTGTTTATTCTTAATTTATGTTAGTTAGCATTCTTTCTTTTTCTTTATGCATATTTAACTAATCACTCCCCTTTTAAACTTTTTACTGTCCTATAGTACACATTGGAATGATGTCTTACTTTATTTTTTACAACTTTATTAAATAGATACAGTAAAGGTGTGCTCTCTCTCTTGCTCTCTCGCTCTCTCTCTCGCTCCACATTGCTTTTCTTCCCGACTGCAACGCTGTTGTGTGTGTCTGTGAGAGCGTTTCACATGTGTGCATGAGAGATTTTTACCAGTGGCGAGCCTGTCTCTGAGGGCCTAAGATATTCTACAAAATAATATTTAAAAACATTAAAACTAATTATATTTTTCTTTCTTCGGGGGACTCCCGAGGCAGTTGCAAGGTACCGACAGGCCCGAAGGGCAGCAGCCTCAGCCGTGGCCGAGGCGAAGCAGCGGGTGTGGGAGAAGTTCGGAGAAGACATGGAAAAGGACTTTCGGGCGGCACCAAAGTTGTTCTGGAAAACTGTCCGACACCTCAGGAGGGGGAAGCAGGGAACCATCCAAGCTGTGTACAGTAAGGATGGGACGTTGTTGACCTCAACTGATGGAGTGTTGGGCCGTTGGAAGGAACACTTTGAGGAACTCCTGAACCCGACAACTCCGCCCTCTATGTTAGAGGCAGAGCTGGAGTATGACGGGGGATCAACACCAATCTCCCGGGGGGAGGTCGCTGAGGTAGTCAAACAACTCCACAGTGGCAAAGCCCCGGGGGTGGATGAGATCCGCCCAGAAATGCTGAAGGCTCTGGGTGTTGAGGGACTGTCATGGTTGACACGTCTCATCAACGTTGCGTGGAAGTCGGAAACAGTACCGAAGGAGTGGCAGACCGGGGTGGTGGTTCCCCTTTTCAAAAAGGGGGATCAGAGGGTGTGTGCCAATTACAGAGGCATCACACTACTCAGCCTCCCCGGGAAAGTTTACTCTAAGGTACTCGAAAGGAGGGTCAGGCCGATTGTCGAACCTCAGATTGAGGAGGAACAATGCGGATTCCGTCCTGGTCGTGGAACAACGGATCAGCTTTTTACTCTCGCAAGAATCCTGGAGGGGGCCTGGGAGTACGCTTATCCAGTCTACATGTGTTTTGTAGACTTGGAGAAGGCGTATGACCGGGTTCCCAGGGAGTTACTGTGGGAGGTGCTGCAGGAGTATGGGGTGAGGGGGTCTTTACTAAGGGCCATCCAATCTCTGTACTCCCAAAGCGAGAGCTGTGTCCGGATCCTCGGCAGTAAGTCGGACCTATTTCCGGTGAGGGTTGGCCTCCGCCAAGGCTGCGCTTTGTCACCAATCCTGTTTGTAATATACATGGATCGGATTTCGAGGCGTAGTCGGGGGGGAGGGGGTCTGCAGTTCGGTGGACTAAGGATTGCACCACTGCTTTTTGCAGATGATGTAGTTCTGATGGCTTCATCGGTCTGCGACCTTCAGCTCTCACTGGATCGGTTCGCAACCGAGTGTGAAGCGGCTGGGATGAGGATCAGCACCTCCAAATCTGAGGCCATGGTTCTCAGCAGGAAACCGATGGACTGTCCACTCCAAGTAGGGAATGAGTCCTTACCCCAAGTGAAGGAGTTCAAGTATCTCGGGGTCTTGTTCTCGAGTGGGGGAACAATGGAGCGTGAGATGGGCCGGAGAATCGGAGCAGCGGGAGCGGTACTGCAGTCGCTTTACCGCACCGTTGTGACGAAAAGAGAGCTGAGCCAGAAGGCAAAGCTCTCTGTCTACCGGGCCATTTTCGTTCCTACCCTCACCTATGGTCATGAAGGATGGGTCATGACCGAACGAACGAGATCGCGGATACAAGCGGCCGAGATGGGTTTTCTCCGCAGGGTGGCTGGCGTCTCCCTTAGGGATAAGGTGAGAAGTTCAGTCATCCGGGAGGGACTCGGAGTTGAACCGCTCCTCCTTCGCGTCGAAAGGAGCCAGTTGAGGTGGTTCGGGCACCTAGTTAGGATGCCACCTGGGCGCCTCCCTAGGGAGGTGTTCCAGGCACGTCCAGCTGGGAAGAGACCAAGGGGTAGACCTAGGACCAGGTGGAGGGATTATATCTCTTCGCTGGCCTGGGAGCGCCTTGGGATCCCCCAGTCAGAGCTGGTTGATGTGGCCAGGGAAAGGAAAGTTTGGGGCTCTCTGCTGGAACTGCTACCTCCGCGACCCGACCACGGATAAGCGGGAGAAGATGGATGGATGGATGGATGGATATTTTTCTTTATATATTTTTTTTAAATATGTTTTTAGTAATATTTGTCATTAGTTTTACTAAAAATAACTTGATTAAATTGTATTTAAAATAACATTTCCAAAGAAATACATCCTTTGAATCTGCCTATTCAGTTTATGTTTGAATGTGAAGGGTTAAATGAAAGAAGCTCGTCTGGTCTCTGCGAGGTGAAGAGAGCTGTTGAATTCACAGAGGGTCGCTATAGTAACTGAACGAGAGAGTAATGTCAAATGACAGTACAATTGACCAATCATATCTTCCCTCTAAATGGGTGGGCTACGTTCCGCCTCGCCTTCAAAAATAAAAGTTTAAGGCATACAACTGCAACGAAAGTAACAAACACAATGCAATATCCTTTTCAATTTCAAAGAACACAAATTGGGTTATTTACAGGTGTTGTTTTGTGTGGTAGAGGGTCGCTTTCATTGATGCGCGCCCCACACTTTGAGAAACGCTGCTCTAAGTACTGTGCTAGAACGTAGGCATAAAACGCAGCAGGAGGTTTGTGTGAAAGATAAAGCCCTTTCTTGCATTTGATATATTGAACCATTTGCTCTAATTTAATCACATTTGTTTTGACATGGCGAACAAACAAACAAACAAACCTTCTCCTGCGTCTCCTTCAGCTGCTGCTGCCGGTCTTTGAGCCCGTGGCTGAGGTGCTGCAGAGTGCTTCTCTCCGCAGAAACCTCCTTCTCCAGGCGCCCCCTCTGCTGCCGGAGCCCCTCCTCCAGCTGGCCCAGCTCCTTCACCTGTGCCTCCTTGAAGTCGGTGTATCGCGTCAGGGCAGATCTCGCCTCCTTCCCGCCAGCGTCCTCCACGTCCGTCCGCTCCGAGGCCTCTTTAGCGCGGAGGAGTGCCTCTCTGATGTCAGCCAGGGCGCGGCGCTCCTCCTCCAGGCGGCGGGCGTCCTCCCGGCTCAGCAGGATGGAGGAGGCGTCGCCTGTCTCCCTCAGCTGCTCCTCCAGACGCCCCACCAGGCTCAGCTGCTCGCGGCCTTGCTCCTCCAGGCGCCGGCGCTCCGTCTCCAGGCGGACCTTCTGCTCCTCGCGCTCCCTCTTCAGCCTCTCCAGCTCTCGGTAGATCTCCGTCTGCTCCGCCGCCTCCTGCCGCCTCCGCTGCTCTTCATCCTCCTGCTCTTCATCCTCCCGCTCCTCCTCTATGTCTTCCTCCCGATGCACTTTCTGCCGCTGGAGGTCCTCCGTGTGACTCTCCAAGCGTCGCTCCTCCTCGAAGCGCTCCTTCTCGGCCAGGAAGTCCTGCAGGCGGCTCTCGATGTCCTGGCTGCGCGAGCGGAGGCTCTCCTCCTGATGGAGGATCCTCTGCTGCACCTCCTCAGACTCTTTGCGCTGACTCTCCACCTCCTGCTGCAGCCGCTCCAGCTCTGCCTTCTCACTCTGGTGCTTTTCCTCCATCTCCTTTATCAGCCTCCTAAAGCAGCAGCAGCAGAAAATGATCAGGGCATGTTTATATTGTTGACAGTTCCTACCTCTATTAAGCTTACCATTGATAAAAAGATGCTAAATTGGCTGTGAATGGAAAAGATGTACGTTTCCTTCTTTGGTGTTTCAGGCATATGAAACCAGGCATGTGAAACTAGATAGAACATTCTGAACTTTTGACCTATACACACACACATTCTAGATGGGGCAATAAAAGCGTAAAAGTTCCAGCTACCATTCTGAAAAGGCGCTTGTGGTTTTTGACACCTTGAGAGCGCTTTCAGTGGGTATGACGACAATGGGATGCAGGCAGAAGCTCAGCCACGCTACCCACAATTGGTGACCGACCAGTGGGTGCGGCTTATATACAGGTGCGCTTAATAGTCCGGAATTTACGGTACATATAGATATATCCTCCACAGAGTCACCAAAGTCTCTCTCTTAATATCTAAATACATTTTCTTGATGATGTCTTGCGCTTGAAAGGTAATTCCAAGATGGCTTTTTATTTGACGTAAGGGTGAGGTCTGGTGAAACATAGCCAATCTCTGATTTTGATGTGTCAGATTCTCAACATAACATCACTTTAGTGGCCAACTCTTACAAGACAAAAGACTATGTTTTAATTGAGGTATTTGTATTTAAAGTTCCTCAAAAGTAAATCACAAGTTGAATCACTATATAGTATTATACTGATTATTTCAAATCGATAACATATGCCCGGTTACACAATAAAACAAAATGTACTTAACAATTGTGTTTATCTCTCTGTAGATACAAATGAGAACACAGATGTGCAAAGGGAAATTTCTAAATAAAGGCTTATCTTAAATATGTTATGAATGGAGGTTTTTATATTGCATTAAATAGAAACATCTATCAAGATCAATAAACCCGAACACCTCGACCTTACAACATTAAAAAAAGATTCAGATTTGATTTCCAGTTTCAATGCAATTAGAAGTGTAATCAAATTAAACCTAATCCTTGTCCTGTGAATGAGTGCATGGTCATGTCTGTCAGTAGCTTTATCAACTTGTACCTTTTCAGCTCCAGTTTCTCCAGCTCTTCTCGCTGCTGTCTCTCAAACTCAAGCCTGTAAACACAAAACACTGCATCAGCTTCCTTTACTCTCATCACCAAAAAGTCCACTAACACATCGTCAACATTAAACACCAACAAATAAGGTGCAATTAATAAAAGCAGCACAAAATGAAATGCCAGGCGTCAAATGAAATGCCAGGCAGTGTGAAAAAAAGCAACGATACATTCTCTACTCTCAGACGTTAAAATGGAGACACAAGCAGCCGGGTGGAGTGCAAAATAATAATTAAAAACAGACAGTGAGGGGTCAGGTTTAGAGACGGGACGAATCAACACACGTCTGGGTCTAAAACGGGACAGTTAGACAGGAAGTGGACGGCTGAGTCTACCTGAGGAAGACGGGGCCCTTCTCAGTGAAGAGACTGTCAACGGGACAGGGTGTCAACAGTTAATTCAACAACTTAAAGTGTGCATAGATGACAGAAAACTGTGCGCTTAATACATTTAACAAAACACACTGCTGCTTACAGAGTAGACATGTTCTGTTCAGGACAAATAAACCAAACAAATTGCTCTTTAAAATAATTTTATAATAAATCTTGATATTTAGCGACAGTAACCGGACACAAAGAACGTTGTCTAATTTTTCGGTAGCACTTTACAATAAGACTACCCGTATAAAGGGTTCACGAATAGTTTGTAATTAATTTATACAGCAGGATAATTCTTTAAGGAAGGAAAAACAGTCAAATTATGTTAAATAAATAGGACAGAGTGGAGTCTTGCTCAGAATATATCTAAAGGTGGGTTGGAACAAATCATTTCAAAACACAACTCTAGAAAAAGCGTCCGTTTACTCCTCATATATCATTTTAAACTTCATTCATTTTGAACTAGCAGTGAAACATCTGACTCTGTGGTGTTTTATCAAATGTCACCTATGTTTTTTTAACCCTTATCATTGAATGAAGGCAGATAAGCATGATCTTATATCCGCTCTGATGAAAAAAAGAGTACCGGGAGGGGTTTTAGATGCAGAGGGAAGATGCACTGCAGCGGATCATCGCATGCAGCAGCTGATGCTATCTGTGTGTTCAGACACTCACCCCGGGTTGTAGAGCATCACAGTGGACAGGTTCTCACAGGACGTGGACAGATCTGTCATGGAGAGGCTGAGCGTAGAGAGGACGCCACTCTGAGGGGGGGGAAGTTAATCAATCAAACTTTAATTATAGATCACCTTTCAGCAAAACTAATTCACTTTAAAGTGTTTTACAAGACGAAATGAAGACGTTAAGTAAGGGATAATGTGCAGCGACGCGGTCATTATGGGGAAAAGAACACCGACAGGCTGATCAGGAGCCCGACGCGAAGCATGCAGTTTGCTTTTCGCCCAAACTGTATACAGTTAAATCGACCGGACTTGTTTGTGCAGATGTGAGTGTCCTTAGCAACGGTCAATAAGTGCTTGACAGCGGTCTGTCTGTTCTGGATTAACAACGTGTCACGTGTTGTGAATTGACCAATCAGAATCGAGTATTCAACTAAGCCATGTAATAAAAGTAGTTAGAAGTTAATCAAATAGAATAAAACAAGTCATAATGACATAAAGGTTTAAATAAAATACTGCAAAATAAATAATAAAGCTATAAATACACATAATATAAATAATTAAACTAGACACTACATAAAAGCCGAACTTAAAGGTGGATTTTTACTTTATTTAAAAATATATCAATATACTCTGCTCCTGTGGAAGGTTATATCAGCAGCTTGGAGCGTAATGGCTAAATGCTGAGAGCAGATTCAGTTTAATCTTCAGGTTTAATCTCACCTTTCGTTTCTCCCTCAGCTTGGCCGCCTCTTTGGGATGGTTGAACCGAAACATGTTGGTCCTGCCGAGCAGAATCACCGCACCTGGACGACAACAGAAAGGTCTTTCACACATCTGGAGATTCAACATGTTCCGAGTGTATTTTGAGTGACTTTAAAAAGGTCCCCTATTATACTGTTTTTCATCAATATATCAAAGGTCTCAGATATATACAGAGCATGTCTCTGATTGGCTGAAACACCAAACAGATCATTGCAGCATTACCCATAATCCCCTCTGTTTCAGCCCTGTTTCCAAAGTGCTGATTCTCTGTCTGTTACTTTAGATCAGTGTTTGTCAAACTTTTTCATACCAAGGACCACTTAACCAATAAAAAAACACTCGCAGACCACCTAACTCCACAAATATCCAAAAACACGTCGTTTTTCTAGAACAGAATACAAATCGCCTGAAGATGGTACAAACAGGTTGCAACATGTGTGATGAAGGTGTTGCGCTGGGCTATATCATGCAATCGAAAGTGAACTTAACCTCGCTCCATTGCGGAGATATTCCCGTGAGAGTGCGGAAAACTAAAATGTATTTATTTATTTCAAATGTGAAATTGTACCAATACACACGGACCACACTTTGAGAAGCACTGCTTTAGATGAAAATAAGGAGCCCCTCCCCACGCCCCTCTGAGAGAGATTTGGTTAAAAAGAACACAATGGTGCTCTAGGAGGAGATTCAGGTGATAAGGGGGGGGGGGGGTTACCTTGGTTGCTGATTGGCTAATGGTTACACAAGCCAAAACATCGTGATGACATCATAAAGTGGCCAAAATCTGATCAGCTCATTTTCAGACAGGTTTTTATAGAAATGGATCAGGACAAAAAGAGAGAGAATCTTTGTTCCTGAAACTTTCAGAGTCTCAGAGGGGACACATGTTGATGTAGAAGAGACATGAAGAAGAGGGGACA